>BPLS01000282.1:15354-37736 GCA_019656275.1 Rhododendron kiyosumense | reverse complement strand
TCATCTGTACTGATCCCTAGGCAATTTTTATTCAACTCACTATTCCCAATAAAAAAAATAGGAAGAAATTCTGAGTTCGGGCCAATCAAATAGATCATTGGCATATTGCTTTGCACTTTGAGGCGATCTTGATGTCACAGTTTTGTATATGTTAAATTGTACGGAGGTCATGTATATTTTTGCAAACCAAGGGAGGGTCTTGGGCAAAGTAAACCTTCATGTACTTCCAATCGGGTTGAAATATAAAATACTTCACTGAACCTGCTTTGCACTTTGAGGCGATCTTGATGTCACAGTTTTGTATACGTTAAATTGTACGGAGGTCATGTATATTTTTGCAAACCAAGGGAGGGTCTTGGGCAAAGTAAACCTTCATGTACTTCCAATCGGGTTGAAATATAAAATACTTCACTGAACCTAAAGAGTTGGGATTTCGGGCCGTATTTTGGTTTTTGTTGAAACACTTAGTGACAAGTTTCGATCATCTTCTTACTTGGCCATCTATGTACGGGAATATGTAGTCACTTATCAACAAATGCATGTTTCTCATATGAATGTTGTCGTTGGTAAAGAATTTGACATGTTATTTGGATTGATTTCTTTCCTATTATTTTGCAGGTTTTTCCATGATGTGCCCTCAATTGTTCATCAACTATAAGCTGAAATCTGTGGCCCATCTACCCTGGAGGCAGATGACCTACAAGTTTCTTAATACCATTATTGATGATCTCTTTGCCTTTGTCATAAAAATGCCGACATTGCATAGGCTTTCTGTCTTCCGTGATGGTGAGTTGTGGTAACAGTGTGATTTACATGGAAATGTCACATACCTTAACTGCACTCTGTCACAGAATGAGGTTCTTAACTAGGATCTGCTGCAGGGATATAGTATGAGTTCTTTCAAAGTTTGTTTCGATAATTATCATGGAGCAGTGTCAGTGTTATTTTTTTCCGTCCGTGGTGGCTTTTATGTTGTTTTGGTGGGGGTCAGGGTCCTGTGCGTCAGTGTAAGCACGTTACCAAGATTCTCAGCTCTTGTTGCTAGGCCATCTGCAACCCATGCTCCATATTTTGATCAAGATTTGAGTAAAACTAATGTAAATGGTTTTTAAAAATTCGTAACTTGTCACAAAAATCTTGATTTTTTTTTTCCTGGAGAAAACCATATTTAACTTCAGTTATTTAACAAATTTCATCAGATTTGAGTAGAAATATCCCTTCATGGATTTAACTTCGTTGATATGATCAGAGATTGCTAAGAGGCCCAAAAGTAGAACTGATCAAATAGTTTTTTCCTTTTTTTTTTTTTTTTTAAAATGTCCCTGAGGCTTGCAGGTGCACAAGGTTAACAACGTTGCCAATGTGCCAACATAGTACTTTACGACCATGGAACACTATTCCTGGGTTCAGAAACAACTTCTATGGAATATGTTGGCATGTTTTACATCATATTACCCGGTACACTTACTTTTCTATCTTCCTGCTCATGCCATGCAGATGTCATCTTTCTCATATATGTGTACCAGAGGTGGATTTATCCAGTCGACAAGAAACGGGTAAATGAATTCGGTTTTGCTGGTGAAGATGGAAATCAGGCTGCTCCTGGTCTGGAAGTAATAAAGGAAGAAGAAAAGAAAACTAACTGAGGTAGTTTCATGTGAATCCTTTCACATTGCGTTATTATAGCATAAACTGTAAGATTCGTGAACAAGGAGAAAAGTCTCACATTTTCCTTTTATTGCAGCAAAGAATGTAAAATTCAGTTTTGCATTTTCCTTTCTTGGATGAATTTAGGGCTGAGCAGGAAAACATTTTGATAGGTCTTTATAGGTTTTTTTTTTTTTGACTTATTGTTTGCTTATTTAAGGCTTGCAGAATGGACTATCTCAAATCTTGGTGTTTTCTCGTGCTCTACTCTGTAGGGGCCGCTTGTTTGTGGGATGAAGTGGAGAGGTTTGGACTAACTGAACGTAGGCTCCGTTTGTTTGGTCGTAAAATGTTTTATCTATTTTTCGGTATTTAGTTGTGTAAAAAATGAGGAAAATATTTTACATGTAAAACATTTTTCATTAATTGGATGAAAATGATTTACCCTTAAATCTTCCGCAAGTTATTTTCTGAAATAAATCCGCTGTCTTCTACTGCAATTCTCATTACTTAGTTTCCTCGATTGTCAGTTCTCATCCACGTTCAATTCCAATATTTTCAGATCTTTCCACCGTTTAAATCCCTCTCTCCCTCTACACTATTGTCTATTTTTGAAAATATTTTTCAAGTGCCAATCAAACACCGAAAAATATAAGTTTGAAGTTTGTTTTCTGAAAATATATTTTACATTGTAAAGCATTTTACATTAATACAAACGGAGCCGTAGTGTGAATCCGATTGTATAACTAAAACCCTTATGATATCCCATGGAATAGAAGGTAACATGTGAGGCTCAAAGAACTAAATATACCCCGTACTCCCTAATCTTGTTCTTACAAACATGACTCCACCCCGTCCCTATCCCTATCCCTATGGCCCTGGCTTTGTTGTTTAGTTCAATATCGTGAATAGTCACTGAATGCCGTACTGGCTCGGACATACTATTTATGGAGAAATCAGGTACAAATGAGGTCTGATTTTGTTTCAGTTAGTTTTCGGGCGAATATTGGTGGTACGGGCCAGTTCTGGCTTATTTGGGCGACTTGCGGAATGTTATAAGAAGTACCGGCGGTGCCAATCATTGGGACAAAAATGAAAGGAAGAAGAAAATCGAGGTGAAAATAGTTTTTCTTTAGCATATTCCGGTTAAATCTCTTTACCTCAGCTGGGGCTAGTGGTGGGGGGGTTTGTGTTGGGGTTTTCCCTTTCTTTTTCTTCTTTCTTTCTTTCTTTTTGTAGGTGGTGTTGTGTGGTGCTTTCGTCACCTTGTTGCTTCTCCCAGTTTCAGCTCCTCTGGCTTCGCAGCTTGATCGCTGGCGTCCACTCATGGGTGATGCTGGTTGGCGTAACGGCGAGATCTCGAGGTGATTGGAGTCGTGAGGTCTTCCACCGAGCAACACTCTTGAGTGTTGTTGGTTTTGGTGATGTAGTAGAATTAATGGTACTTATGTCATTTTAGTGTCTTTAGGGCTAGTATAGTCTTGTGTCTATAAATAGGTGAATAATAGGTGAGTAAGTCTCTCATTTGTAAGCTTTTGATTATTAAGAATATTGAATATATTGATTCAGACATAGTTTCTCTCTCTCCCTCTCTCTCTCTCTCTCTCTCTTTCTTTACCATATGGGGTTTATCCCCTTTAATGGGATTTTGCTCACTTCTTTGAATATTTGATTTCTTTTGTATTTTGGTTTGCATCATTTGGTATCAGAGCTTCTAGGCTCGATCCCCACCGTTCATCTCGACGGAAACCTAAACCTTGCTGAAACACTAAAATGGGACTGAAAAATCTCGTCGGAGCCCAAATCCACTCGTTTTCTCCAGATTTGTTCAACCCACGACCGTAAAACTTGATTTCAACCATTGAAACTCATAAATTGACCCTTTTCGGAGCTGATTCTTGCTGTTCAGACATCTAAAACCCATTTTGGCTACAGATATGCCCATTTCAACATTGTTCACGTACGACCCAATGCTCGAATATTCACTTTAGCATTGTTCACGCACTTATAACTCATTTTTGAACCCTAACGAGGCCTAATCTGCCTATTTCGGACCTCAAACAGGTGATCTCACACTTGATTCAGCCATTTCGGAGCTCAAAATTGAGACCCGTACCTGCGAAGTGCTTCTACGATGTTCGAATCACTCATACAGTTTGAACAACCTTAGATTGACATTGAAACTGTTGATTAGGGTTGAACAGCCTTCGATTCAAGTCTAATCTGTTGACTAACCCTCTTTTGGCACTCAAAAACAACGGTAAGGGTCTTTGAACTACTCTTTGGCACTCAAATATGAAATTTAGGCTTGATTTTAGTTGAGTTTGTCTCGTTTGTTTCAATTTGCTACGATTACTATTAGATTTCTATTGTTTACTTGCGAGTTGAGATTGTTTGGTACTGAGTTAATTGGGTTTTATCGATTTTGGTTGAGTTGGCTGAGTTGTTGTACTGAGTTGGCTGAGTTTGGGTCTAAAATCACTGAGTTGATTGAGTTCGGCGTCTGGGGTGATTGGGTGCATGTTCTTTGGGGTTGATTTGCTTATTTGGAGTTGATTGTGGTATTGTAATGGCTTATCGGGCTGGAGGTAGAAGAGGAGGTAGAGTTTAGAGAAGTTGTAGTGGACACTGGTGAATGGTTGTAGGTTATTCCACAATGTGGAATGCAAAATGATTGCAATTTGAAAGATAATCAGAATGAGATTAAAGAGTTAAGTGAAGAAGTAACTACCTTGGTTGAAAGGTTGCGGCGTTTGCAACATACGACCAATAGAATGGATTGCATTCCATTGAAAAATCGTTATGGTGCTCCACATTGGTGTAGAGCAAATGTGTTTAGATGTGAATACACATTTGCGATGTTGATAATAAACTTCCCAAGTTTTGTGGAAGCCCACTAGATTTCGTTGGTTGGTTGAACACCATTGAGAGTGTTTTTGAATATTGTTATGTTATCGACGAAAAGAAGGTGAAGTTGGCATCTACTTGCCTTGAGGGAAGAGCTTCGAATTGATGGACACAATTCAAAGTTAGTCGACAAAGAAGAGACAAAGAAAAGATTAGGGAATGGGATAAGATGAAGAAGAAGCTCAAGGAGGAATTCTTACCTTTACATCAAACATCCCAATGCCGATTCCTTTGATTAGTTTTGGTAAGAGCAAGTCCTTAGGGGCTGTCCCAATTGAAAATCAACCTTCAACTGGCATCTTGGAGGCAAGCAATCTGTCACCTAGCGGAATCTTCAAATGCTTCAAGCTTGAAGAACCATTTCTTGAGTTGAAAGTTGGTGAAAAGGCTTGTGAGCCCATTCTTGATACTCTCTTTGTCAACGAGGTAATAGGACCAAGTTGTAATGCTGATTGTAGGTACACTAATGTTCCAATCTTAGATGAACACCCAAGTGAAGAACTAGGGTGTTCTTGAATTTGATTATGTCTTTGATGTAGAAGATGAGGTTGAAGATTTGCTAGTCTTTGTTGAGTCTTCAAATGAAAACTTTGGAGATGACTTTGAAGGAGGTACCGTGTTTGACGAATTTTCAAAGGAGGACATTGGTTATAATGATGTTTCCACTTTTGATGAACTCTCACATGGAGATGTTCCTATTTATGACAAGTTAGAGTTTGGTGTTAATCATAAAGAGGGAATGCCTATTGATATGCTCGAAGAAAGTTTTCTTAGGCCTAGACAAGGTGGTAAGGAACTTTTGGCGGAAGGTTATGGAAAATAGGTAAGTTGTGACCTTGAGATTGAAGATTGCTCTTAAGACTTGACTTTCAAGTTGCCTTTGGTATAAGGTACTCATCTTGAAGATTATGGGAATGATTTGGAAGCTACACTATTTGATGAAGAGTTGGTTGAGAAACATGTCGAGGATTGCTTTCAAGTGTTGCCTCCCGAGTTGTCCCAATTGCAAGATGTTAAAGTTTGTGGTACAGTGGTCCCCAAGCCAAAACTTTTCTCCATGCCCACACACTGAACTTCATCAAAACAAGCGGAAGCACTCTCATGGAACAGTTTGAAGACCCCTTGGGTATGGTGTTCACTCGACCAAGTCTTGGGTATGATGTGGTGCACGTTTTATTATCTTCGAATGATGATTGGTCTAAGTATATTTTGAGAGTATGTGTTTGGAGATCTTTTGATGGTGTTTTGCTATACCGAAGACATACCAAATGGTTTGCTTATTTTCACCTAAGTATGGCTATGGTGGATGTATTCAAGAAGGTCATATTGAATATTGGTTGTGTTGAGGCTGATCCGTTGATCAAGGAATGTAGCCACATGTCTAATTCGGAGCTGCAGGAGAATCACTTCTATGTTTTCTTTATTTTAGTGTCTTTGAGTTTTGTTGTCCAACTTGAGGACAAGTTGTTTTGTTTTTAGAGGAGATGTATAATGTAGTAGAATTAAAGGTGCTTATGTCATTATAGTGTCCTTAGGGCTAGTAGAGTTTTGAGTCTATAAATAGGTGAGTAAGTCTCTCATTTGTAAGCATTTGTTATTAAGAATATTGAATATATTGATTGAGATATAGTTTATCTCTCTACTCTTTGGGGTTTATCCCCTTTAATGGGACTAGAGGCCGGGGCACACGCGATGCGTGTGCAAGTTGGATTTTTCACAACGTTTTTGTAAAAAGGCTTCCCACTTATTGTTTGATCAAATTTTCACAAATGTTGTGAAATTTGACTTACATACGCATCGCGTGTGCCCTGGCCTCGAGTATATTAACCTATTGTGATAGATAAATAACAATTAAACTCTCAAAAATCAATCGAATCGTTATATACTGTAGTAATAATTAACATGTATATACATATCTATACATTACCATGCTAATCGCCAGGGTTTTGCTAATGTTGCTGCCGCCACCGATTTTGCCATGATCTAATACCTAAGTACTCTTCAATAAGATTTCGTAAATCAATCATGTTAGCTCTCACGGAGAACATCCATTTTGAACAATAGAGGCCTATCTTTTTCATCCGCATAGATTGTGAAGTCAAAACCTGTCATTCGATAAAGAATATAGTGTTAAATTACAAAATTTCCTTAACAATTTTCTTCTAATGCGATAATAATCCACAAAATATCAAATAAATAAATTTACTTATTACCTGTTGTACATCTGTCGTTTCATCAGTCATAGCACTCTCATATTGACAATTTTTCCAGAGATGAAATACTATTTTTCTATGAGACATTCCTACATAATTAAAAAAAAAGATGAGCAACATAGAATGATTATTTTTTGTATAAGAAACTATCTGTTCACCAATGAGTAATTAAAGTATGAATGACGACACAATTTTAATAAAGTTTGGCCTCGGGGATTGGTAAAATAAAATACAAAATATGTTTTTAACATTTAATTTACTACAAATTACAACTACAAATATTTTTAATCTGACGGCAATAAGACATCCTTATACACAACATTTTTGGCATATTCGCCTTCATGCCTTCGAATATTGCCATTCTTCACCAAAATTTTTGTGGTATTATGTGATGTGCCTCTTGACAATGCCACATACAATTGACCGTGGCTAAAGACGTCTTCCGGGAGATAGATTCACACGTGGGGGATCGTTTGTCCTTGTCCTTTGTTGATTGTTAAGGCAAAACTCAAACGAATAGAAAATTGTCTTCGAGTCATCTCAAACGGAAGTTTCATATTCTCAGGGGTCTTCAGCGGAATCCGATGAAGGAAAGTTCTGGTACCTTTAAAAGCACCCGTTAATATCTCTGCATCAATGAAATTACTTTTCAAAGCACGACAAAATAGTCTTGTGCCATTGCATAGCCCATTTCTCGGATCGAGATTTCTTAAAAGCATGATAGGTGCACCTTCCTTCAATTTTAATTCATGCGGGGGTAATCCTTCAGGTGAAATAGAATTCAAAAACTCTTGCTAGTATAAATTGCGGGGGTCATTTTCCACTTTATCAAATGAGCAGTAAACCCTTTCTCGTCCGAAGAATTTTTGATTCACCCTCTTATTGAGATTCTCAGCATCTTCATTCTTCGGAGTAATCAAACCTCTATCAACCATGTACTCAGAATCAGCGGCACAGCTCTCAATGTCGGGAAATACTTCTTCTATTAGTTTATCAATTGACCTGTCATTCTCCCATGGTATACTATTGATGCAGGAACCTTCATCATTTCATCGTCAATGGTAGGTTCATTCACCGACATGAAGAAGAAAATCTGAGAATTCGCAATCATTTATAGACCTCATATTTTGCTTCAAGTGAACGACTTGTTCGTTTCTCCACAGCGGCAACTTAGCAATGCTTGGATTAATGGTTTCTGCCTTTGTGCCTTTTGGTACAACTGGGAGCACTTGGTGAAAATGACCGCCCAAAACCATAACCTTTCCTCCAAATGGCATTTCCACACTCATAATGTCCTTTAAAGTTCTGTCTAATGCTTATATAGCTAAACGATTTGTCATTGTAGCTTCATCCCACAATATCGCTGACGCACGGTGTTTTAGTTCAGCCAAATGAGATTGCTTGCTGATGGAACACACAGAAGATCGATCTAGATTTAAGAGGATCTTGAATCTTGAATGTGCAGTTCTTCCACCAGGCATCAAGGTAGCTGCTATACCTGATGATGTTGTTGCGAGAGCAATATGACCTTGGCTCCTTAGTGACGCTAATATAGCACGATACAAAAATGTCTTTCCTATACCTCCTGGACCGTCAACGTAGTAGGTGGCATTTTCTTTACGTTCGACAGTTCCAATAATTGCATGAAAAGCAAAGGCTTGATCCCTATTTAGTGCAGAAATAGAATTCAAATCTTGCTGAGAAACGGAGACATAAAGCTCATCTTGTATTATCTTTGGAACTGCAGAGCTATCTTCATAACCTGGATTGAAACTTGGAAGGTCATAATCAGATATTGCTCTATTATGTTGGGACAACAAGTCATTTAACTCTCTCAGCAATCTGTTAATAAGATAGGAGCTGTTGGTAGAAGTCGAAGAAGGGTAGTCTTCACTCATAAATACATGAAAATCATTCCATAAGCTATGAACACCCGTTTGCTCACAGTAAACCAATATAGACACAAACATTCTTCGTAGAGCGGATGGCATGCGAGTGCTAGATACCTCAGCTAGACAATGTCGTATGCTATTATCACACTCCAATAAACCTCGCTGTTCAGCTGTAATTGGAATGTCGGGCACTCAACTCCATCAACTACTAAGATATCCTCCCATGATTGTGGCGCCCCTACATGATTAAGTAGAATGCGCAGGTAGAACAAATCCTCTTGAAGAGGTGAAATTGTATAAATTCTCCCAATAACTTTGTTATAGCCCACCCTTTTCGTCCAATTTTTTGGTCCATGATTCCATTTGTAATGTTGCGGAAACTCACTATACAAGTAGCGATTTTCCCCATTATTCTAAGCATTTGTCCTAAAAAATTCAGTAAGCATTGTCCTAGCGCACCTTTCAATAGACAAAACGTCTGGAATACTTTGGTAACAATAGAACGTGACTTGTTGCTTATTCGGTAGATGTATCTGTAAGCGTTCCACGGATGGATACATCCGAGTCATGGGAAACTTGAATATCTTCCATACTGCTTCAGGAGCACAAACCCATCTTGCGTCTACAAACTATTGTATCTCATCATAGTTTGGGGTTGGACGCACTTCAAGAGATACTCGATCAGGACCCTTGTACACATACTTGTACAAATACTTCACACTGATAAGACTGTTACAAATTTCAACATTGATGTGACAATTGTACTTTAGAATGAGCCATGGATTGTACGGTACGACCCAATTGTTGTCAACTGCAGTTCTCTCACCATTGTTTGAAGGTCTTGGCGGGCGTCTTCGATAAACTGGATAGGAATCATCGCCCATAGTGGTGACATTTGCAAATTTTTTGGGGAATTTCCTTTTGCACACTCCATTTTTCATGCAAGGACAATTGGCATTGTACGAACCACATGGACCATGTATCATATGATTCATCACAACATTATAAAGTTTGGGTTCTATTTCTTTATTTGGGTTCTTAGCTCTAACAACACTATTGTAATCATCAGGAGTTTTTAGCTTGTCATTCTCATCTAGGATCAGAAGAATATGAGCATGAGGTAATCCTCTCTTTCGGTTCTCAATAACGTAAACATATGCTGTTACTTTACCCAAAACATGTTTGTTGAGAATGTCATCTTTAAACTCTTTAAATTTAGACCTGAACACTTTAGCAACTAAATTAGGACGATCACTTGGGGCTTGTCCGGGCAACAACTCATTACAGATTTTAGGCCAATTACCATTGCATGTTATGGTGAGAAAAAGATATGGTTTACCATACTTTTGAACCAAAGCCATGGCATCTTGATATCGTTGATACATGTCACAGGGACAGCGAACGAATGATGATGCTATAGTCCTTTGTTGTTCGACAACACCTAAGTTTATTTTTCTAATAATGTGTTAGTATTTTAATGTATTGAAGATATGTAAGTACAGATAATTGCAATAAACATTTATCATTTTGTTCTTGTATGCCTTGTACCCTTATACCCATGTGTACAGAATCTTGTAGCCCATCATACAATTCTGCTCGGATTTTCTTTTGATGAGTACGCATTCACCTAAGTTTGTGGGACTCAATTTTTACGTAATTATCCAAAACGTATTGTAACGCCCCCAAAATTAGGGTACGTTAAATAGACAATTTATTGATAAAATCAACTGGAGTCTGGCTCATTATTACAACAAAACTCCCACAAGAGTTCAATATTACAAAAGGAAGGGAAACTAGGGTTTCCTAACTATGGCTCCTCTTGCTTTTCCATCCTAGCCAGCTCCTCGGCTCCGAACGCCTCCAAGGTGTACAGCTTACCCTGTTCATCTACAAAGTCTGACACATTATATCAGCGTCGCCACCGATATAATATGTCAGGGTCACCAAAGGTAGCACCATGAGCTACAAAAGCTCAGTAGAACAATCCCATACCCGCTAATCCATAACTTACAAACAAGACAATCAATAACATATCCACATTCGCTATTCAACTATCGTAGGTGTCCATGATTCTCTTTGTTTCTCCTACGCGACTCATCGTAGACCGTGTCAACATTTTCACATTTCAAATCAACATTTCCAAAATCATTTGTTTAACCCACACATTTGCATTGGCTCCGTACCGCGGATAACCAAGCTACACACCCAACCTCGGTTCTGCCGCTCCGGGTTCCCGAGTATCCGCACAATGGTTCCGCCGCTTCGGGTTCCCATTGGCACACAATTGCATTGGCTCCTCTCTGCGGATAACCAAGCCATACCTCACCATGGTTCTGCCGCTCTGGGTTCCCATGGGAACACACACACACCTCACACAATGGGCAAGTCCGGCCACATTGCGGTTTCCAAAACGTTTCACCCGTTTCAAACACGCTTTTCATTAACCACACCCTAGGTGTCATGTTTCTACTTTCTCGGTTCTCGTGTCTCGTTTTCATACAACGACTCCGTGGTAGGACAAAAGTAAATATCATTCATCGTAATCCAACAAGATCATCCAACTCTATATTTAACATGCTCAAATAATAAGTTAAAGCATAATGCCACAAGTTTGGATGCCCTTGGAGTGAAAAATCACTTATGCTTTATCACGCCATAAGTAATACAAGCAATTCATCTTAAAGATCAAAATACAAATACTTGATATGGAAAATAAATAAAGATAATTTACTTTGAAATGGAAGATAATGAGATCTTACATATACATAGGGATAGGGTGAGAGTATCCTACCTTGATCCGAAACTAGTCGGGGCCGAATAAGCAAGTTGGAAAATTCTACGGGCGGTCAAACTTTCAAATCTGGACCAAACTTTGGATGGCAGTAACTCGGTCAATCTTTGGCCGAATACGATCGTTCTTGGGTTGAAATCCAAGCTCTAGAAACGCTCTACAACTTTTGTGAAGGAAGTTAATCCTAGAAACTACTTTAGGTAGGAGAAAAATGGGGATAAAGGAAGAGACAGTAAGCTGTCTGGAAATGGAAATCCGAGAATTTTACTGAACTTCGGATGCCAATATCTTTGTCATTTCTTAACCGATTGGGGTGGTTCTTGGGTCGAACTTGAAGGTCTCAAAGTGCTCTACAACTTTTCCGAAGGAAGTTAGTTCTAAAAACTACCCTAAGTAGGAGAAAACTGAGAATTTTCGAAGGGACAGTAGGCTGCCTGGAAAACAAAGAATGGTTTCTAGAGAGAAGTGAGAGCAATGAGAAGGTGTGAGTTGAATGGCATGAGAATGGCTCTATTTATAGCCAAAAACTTGAGCTCCCTCCCTCTCTCTCTAAGGCCAGCCCCCCCTCTCTCACTCTAAGTCTCATTTTGACACATGGCAAGCAATCTTGGAAGATCAAAGACCTAACCCTAGGCTTGCATGGCTATTTTGTACCAAGGATTTGATCTTGGGAGATTTTGTGGAAGAAAGAATAGTTTGTACAAGATTTGGTGTTAAACAAATGATAATTGTACCAAGGAGGTTAGTTTTTGGCTAGGAAGAGTACATGGCCAAGGATTTGAAGTACAAGGAAAAATCAAGCCCAAGGTACAACCTAACTTCTTCTTTCTTCCTTCCTCTCTCTCTCTCTCCCTCTCTCTCTTGGCTCACCCTCTCTCTCTCTCTCCTCTCGGCATCTCTCTCTCTCTCTCAAGTACACTACTTACACACACACACACACAATGCAAGAACAAAATTAAATAATAGATACCTTTGTACTTGAGATCAAAGGAAACTTAAAGTCTAAGATTTTCTCTAGTAAACAATTTAATTGGCACATGTGTACTAGGAATACTTTAATCAACCAAGTACTTATATAATATATGCATAAGCACTTAGGTGATCTAGGGAGATCATCTTCCCATTAACTTAATCCAAATGGTACCAAAAACCCAATTGAAAATAATAAAAGAGTACTTTAAGAATCTTAGGGTTTTTAAGTCCAAGGTACAACACATATTAAAATAAGGGTTCTTCATCACATGGGAATTTAAGAAAAAGACTAGTTTATCAATCCCTTGTACTTGGTTGAAAGACCAACCTATTATCTAATGGATAATAAATCCCCTAACTTCTATTGTCCAATGGACAATAGTAATTAGGTAACTTATATTAAAATAAAATGTACCTTGTCACATGAGGATTTAAGAAAAAGACTAAATTAATAACCCCATGTACTTGGTTGAAAGATGAACTTATTATCCAATGGATAATAATTCTCCTAGCTTTTATTGTCCAATGGACAATAGTTACTAGGGAAATTTTATACTAAAATATTCAAAAAGTCCTTTAAAGCATTTAAAAAGTCATTTTTTTATAAATACTTAGTACTTGACCAAGTATACTTTTAATATAAAGAATTGGGGTTTCTATTATTCAATGGATAATAGTTTCCCTAACTTTTATGGTCCAATGGATGAAGAATAAAACTAAAATAATAAAAGAAAATAAATAAACAAATTCCAAATCTAGGGTTGAAAAGGTTCACAAGGTTCAAGGATGGGCAAAACGGTCCATCTATGATTAAGGAAAAGTAACTAGGTGACTTCCTAGTTCGTTTTCTCCAACTGGTCGATTAGAAGCTAATTAGGCTTGCTAAGTAGGGCTTTAGTGTCAAGAAACGAATCCTGAGAGGCTAAAGTGTAATTACGATGAATTACAGAAAGTAAAAATAAGTAATTCAAATAAAATTCAAATATTTAACGAAATTTTTACTGACCAAAAGTCCGGGCTGTTACACGTATTGTTGTAGGAGATGCCCACCACGAAGAAAGAGCGATTGATCATTCAGACGAATCTAATATATTTAAGAATATGCGAACGTAACGTAAAAATTGTATTCACGGTGCAAGATGAGTAGTTTGAAACTTGAGTTTAATAAATAAAGAATTTTAAATCACATGCAATATGTATGCATAGAAATCCCGACATATACAATTTGTTCCATCTTCGTTGTGGCTATTAACATCCCATCCATATGTCCCATACGGTAAAAGTAAGGGATATTGCAATGGATCATAGAATCCAACAATATCTTGAATATTGAGGAGGCGGCCACCGATACATTGAACAACTATATCTCTTCCACTTATCAGTCCAGCTTTATCTCCACCGACCACAATTGCTGCCACTTGGGATGCCGTTGGAAGATTGTGCTGACGACGATTAGGTGGCTGCTCTCTAATGATTAAATTGCAATCTTGAATATCTGGACATTGCGCCATTTGACGAAACGTATGCACGAACGGATTTTGAGCATCTAAGATATTCTTTATCTTCTCAATAATGTGTTGCCGTAATCCATTTGACTCCTCCATTCGATTTTCAACTTCGCAATCAGTGTCATATATGTACAACTATAATAATTGTGGCCTTTGATTTGAATATGGTAGCAAACTTCCAATCCTATGGTATATTGTGCCTTGAGCACAAAAGTATACACGCCCCTTGATCCTCCAGCCAATTGTTCGTCGACATGGACACCCATCAAAGTGAAAGAGAAATTATGATTGTATGCTCGAATGTTTTTTTCTAGAATGTCTACCATTTGAGGTTTGCTTCGAAAATAATTCGTTAAGCTCAACTGGAGCCATTATGGATGGTATTTTTGTTTTTCCAGATTTACAGCACAGTTTAGTTGTCTCACGGTGGAATAGGTGTGCACTACAATGCCGACACATAGTAGGTTGTGGTAGTTGTGACCGGGGTACACCTTGAGACTCGTGAAAATCTCTTGCACAATTATTCGTTGTCCTGCGAGTACTATATGACCGTGTAGCCCTTTCCATGCAAGTGATTCCATTGTCATCCTCTAATTGAATATTTTAAAACAACAGTTAGTGTTATGATTGTAGTATAATTATTATTTTTAGAGATGTGAATAATAATATTTCGTGTATTAGAAGAGAAAAACTATGGTCAAAGAAACAAAGCATCATCTTTTTAAAATAACAAAATCTTTAGAAATAATTTATGTGCGCATACCTTCTACAAAATTTTGGAAGCTTTGTTCATCTCTACGATCAATTGTGCTGCCACTTGAACTACCATGTTCGTACGTTGCATGATTAGGTGTGAAATGAGACAAAGGTGTCAAATGTGTTCGATGCCGTACTTGTGATGTAATAGTGTTATCATGCATGTAAGACAAGAATAAAAGTTAGTAGGAATAAAAGTTAATTTGAAATTTAATTTAAAAGTATTTGGTTGAGAATAAATTTTTTTTTTGTTAACACCTTCATTTGGCATAGGCGTAGTCTCATGAAATACGTTTGAGATTCCCTCTTCTGGTATTACAGGCAAACGTGTATTTCGAGGATGTTGGGTAGCATGTGTCTGTCGACGATGTCTTGTCATTCCCGTTGTATTGAGACCTATGGATATGTAACACATTTGAGGTTTTTTTTATGCTAAATATACGATATGGTTAAGACATGAAAACATGACAAATTGGAACATGAAAATGCCCTAAGTTACCCGATGGAGGGCGATGCCTTGATGATCGAACTTGTCTTGGGACATTATTGAGAATGTAGAGACCCGTAAATTTCTTATTTAATTTTAATATTGTAGTAAAAGAAAATAAAAGAAAAGAAAAGAGGTGAAAATGACTTGAAAATTAAAGTTGGGGTTAAATGTGAAAGAAGTTGAAAGTCATGGGTGTTTTTGTGAATAGTGCATGTGTGCAACGTGTATATCACCAGGAGAACTTTTCTTTTCTTTTTTTCATTTTTGTTACTTTTGTTCCATCTCTCTCTCGGCTCTCTCGATCTCTCTCACCCTCTCACCCAATCACTCAAAACCCACAACAATCACTCTTAACTCCATCATCTACGTGCGCATCCGGACTCGTATCGCGTTGGATAAGGCTCGATTTGGTGTATTTCTGCTTGGTTTGGGAGTCCAGAAACAAGGATTGCTCCATTTTTTCGATTTGTGTTTGGGTGCTCGAGGTAGAAAATTCTACCTCTCTTTACATGTTATTTGGGTTCTCTTATGTCCTATTTGAGTATCTCCGTGTTTTGTTTGAGCTTATATTGGTTGTAGTTTGGTCTGGACGAAAATCTGTTATCTGATGAAAATCGTCTGTTTTCCCTAGATTCCTACCAGTAGGCCTGTATTTTCTACAGGTAGAATGTTGTTGTGTTGCCAAAAAAAATTAGTCTCCTACCGGTAGGTCGTCCCAAATTTTCCTCGTGCAAAAAATGGTGGCCTTTCTGTTTTGCATCTGTACCGGTAGGACTTGATCCCTACCTGTAGGAACAACAAAATCTCCAATTCTCTACCGGTATCACCAAATTCTCTACCGGTAGGCTTCGGACAAATATTTTTTGCCTTCCGTGCCGTGAGAATCACCTTTTTATTTTAGCCATTGACTATTCAAAGGTCTTATACACTTTATTATATATGTATAAAAGGAATCAATGGCCTTGTTTGTCTTTAAAATGACGTGTGTACACATATATATCTATTGGAATTGTTCTAAAATTGGTAGGACAATGGATGGATAAAGTTGAACTTCTTGCACGACATTTGTACGAACGATACACTTGAATATGTCTAAGGACCCGACGAGTAGTATTGCAATCCGTTCTTTCTCTCGACTCGTAAAATTCTTAGGTTCCTTTAGTACGTGCTTTTACGGACTCTGAGTATAGAAACTAGATAATTGGGCATCCCAGAGTCTAGTCGTGGGTTAATATGTGCCTGTGAAGGTACGGGAGTGTACTTAGAGGTACGGTGAGGATGTGTGGTGTTGTGGTATGCTTAAAGGAATAGGTGTGTATTAATTAATTAGTTAGAGTCTTAATATGGATGACAATTTGGGACGTTTTGAAATGTAATCAACATGGTGGATTGGTAGATTGTTTAAAATGCTTGGAGTGAAAATCGAGGTTGCGAAAGAACTGTGGAGATGATAAAATAATTGATGTCCTCACGACTCGTCGAGTCTTTCAATTCTTTTGGCACCCTTCCTATGAGATTCAAGTGTAGAAACCATTGGATAGAGTAAGGTAGAATTATACGTACGGGCTTAATGCGCTATGTCAGATGCGAATGGGTAAACTTATGAAAAGGCATGAACATGTACATTTGTGGAGTCACGTGATGGTTAATTAAAATTCAGTGGTATAACCGTCGAAGGGATGATGAAATTGATTATGAACTGAAGTCGGTTATGAAAAGTGTGAAAGGTGACCAAAGTGGTCGTCATTGAGGGAATAGACTCGGGGTGACTCTGCGCACGAGGGAATTAGACCCGAGGTGACCCACTTAATTCTTATTATTGAGGGAATAGACTCGGGGTGACCCTGCGCTCGAGGGAACTAGACCCGAGGTGACCCCACTTGATTCTTATTATTGAGGGAAAAGACTCGGGGTGACCCTACGCTCGAGGGAACTAGACCCGAGGTGACCCTAGCGATTATCGAAGGGAAATATCTGATTAAAAGGAAAGGTAGCGATAAAGGGATTTGATGAAGATCAATGTGGACACGAGAACAATTTTAGTACTGTATGAAGGATAATAAGATGTTTATGAATCGATTATAGACAAACGTGGAACGACGTGAGTTTATTAAAGCATTTAGTTAAAGAAGTAAACGGCTATTGACATTTATGTGAAGTCTAGGACCCTTAGACGATAATTAGCAGCTTGTTGGTAGTCACTTGTACCATAGGTGTACCTGTCAATACTCATTCTATCTTAGTGTCTGATTCATTCAAGTTACATATAGAGTAAGCTTAGAATTTTCTACTGGGCTAGTGTAGCTCAACCTAATCTTTCTTTTCAGGTTTTGGTGCTGGGCAAAAGATTGTATCCATTGTGTGCTTGGTAGTGATAGACTTTGGAAGCTGACATCATTGTATTTCGTCATCGTCGAGTGGATCTCATTTGTAAAAGACGGTCTTGTAACAAATTACTATTGAATTTTCTTTTGACTAAAGTTGTAATTCTCTAAACTTAAGGACTTGTTTGTAAATTAAACAAGTGGGAAATTCCTTTGGGTAACGTATGTGATATGCGAGGTTTCTCTTTTATTGAAATATATTATTTAATTATGTTGAAAATCGAGGGCGTGACAGAGAAAGTTCAACGTGTATCGTCCTGTTTGAAGTATGCAAGTTATCAGTAATATTAGAAGTATATTTGGCATTTAAAATTGAGAAAAATAACTGTAATATTTTATTTACAAACCTAAGTGGTGTCGTTGGTTGTAGTTTGATCATCGTCGTGCCAATTGTTGTTGACGTTGCTCATTGCTTAAAGCAGCTTGTCTTTCTCTAGCTCTGTTACGCCATCTCAATCTGTGTTGATCATGAGTAGGTGGAGTGGGTTGTTCTGTACGATTAGTTGACCTTCTCTGTGGTAGGGGTGTTACGAACCCGACCGGACCGAAAAAAACAGAAAAAACCGAACATTCGGTTCGGTCTTCGGTCGGTCCAGGGCCATTTTTTGGCGGTTCGGTTCGGTCTCGGTTTTCTGAGAATTTATACGCACCGAACCGAACCGAACCGAACGCGGACCGAACCGACCGAACTTATATTGGACCGAACCGACCAAATAATATATATTATATATAATTATTAAATGGTTTTAATCTTGACCGTCAATCTATTTAGGGTTTTAATCTTGACCGTCCATTCCTCCCAAACCTACCCTATCTGTCATACTCCTTCCACTCCTCCAGAAACAGACCACGCACGCAGCCACTCTCCATTTCCCCTCACTCCCTCAGTTCCCTCCTTTCTCTCTAACCTTAAACCTCCACGATCTACGCCGCCGTCTTCCACCAGCGCCATCCTCGCCTCCGCTGCCCCCATCACGTACGCCGCCTTGTCCGCCATCTCCGATTATCAACATTGGCATCGCAATCGATCTCCATTCCGCCACCACTTCGGTAAGTAGATTTCACTCTCTATTTTTCCGCTGCCCTCAGATCTGTTCTCTCTCTGTTTCTTTCTCTCTCTGTCTCTCTCTGTGTAACGGTGTAAAATCACGAAAAAAAATAAAAAATAAAGAAGAAGAAACGATGTTGGTTTTGTTTTCTCAAAACAAAAAGTTTGTTTTCTCAAAACAAAAAGTTTGTTTTCTCAAAACCCCTTCTCCTTGAAACATTTCTAGAAAACTAATACAGAAGACCAAAAATGAAAATCGGGAGATCATTTACGCGAGTGAAATATGTAAACAAGAAGTGATTTTTTTCTCTCTCAAAACCGTCTTCTTTTTTTTTTTTTTTTTTTTTTATAACATTTCTAGAAAACTTAAACAGAAAAACCGAACTGAAAATCGGTGAGACCAATTTTGATTCGATCTCGAACGTTTTTTTTTATTTTCCTGATTTTACACTGTTTTTTTTTATCCGATCTCTCATACCTTTTTTTTTTCCTCTTGATTTTAGTATTATGTAAATTGTAAAGAACCATTTTTAGATACAGCTGATTTTTTCCTGATCTCGAACAAGCAGGAAAAATCAGCAGATTTTTTCCTGAGCTTGAACCAGCAGACTGAACCATTTTTTTCTGATCTCGAAGACTCGAACCAACAGATTTTTTTTTTTGATTTTTAGATAATACTGGGCTAAGTTCCGTGGAGGTACGAATCACCTGATTTTTCGTTTTCTGTCTGTAGCTATTAAGAGAGATTTTTCAAAGGTGTGGGGGCACACTGGCATTGGCTGAGCCCAAGCTTTAGGCTCACGTGGAATTTCAACCTCAACGACGCCAACAAAATGTCTGACCATGAGCTTGACTGTGAGCTTGAGGTATTCAATCTCAAAATCCTAGTTTATTAGTATTTGCAATATACTTTTCGTATGAGCATGAGGTAATGGACTGAAAATAAGATTAGTGCATGAACTTTAGAGTTTGAAGCATGAGAACACAGTTTATAAGTTCATATACAATTTCATCAGATTGGTGCCTGAAAATTAGAGTGTGATTATGTTCATTTTAATTTTAATTTGTCTTAGATGGATGGTATTGATGATGATGATGATGATGATGATGATGTTATGGATGATGCTGCTGAGTTTGATATTCCTCAAAATGTTGAACTAAACGATGATCAAGTGCTTGAAATTGAAAATAAGGTTGAGTCGAAAAAGATTGTTGGTAGTATTGGTAATAAGAGGGCTCCTTGTTGGAAACATTTTTACTTTATTACCCCAGAAGGTCATCCGAAACCTAGGGCTGCATGCAAATGGTGTCGGAAGGATTATGCATGTTATTCGAAGCTCAATGGTACAAAATCACTTACTCATCATCTAAAGTTTCAGTGTTTGAATTATCCCATGAGCAAGAAATTCACGAGTAGTAGGCAAAAACAACTCAGTTTTCAAAAAAAGGAACACAATGGCGAAACAAGTGCAAACCTTGTGCCTATGACCTTCAGTGCTGACGCATGTAAATGAGCACTAGCGAAAATGATAATAATTGATGAATTGCCATTTTCATTTGTTGAGGGTGAAGGATTCAAATAGTTTATTGAAGTTGTTCAACCAATGTGGAAGCCTCCTGGTAGGCTTGTGATGGCCAAGAACTGCATGCTTCTTTATGGGGAGGAGAAAATGGCATTGAAACAAATAGTTAAGCATCAAAGGTTGTGTCTTACAACAGACACTTGGACTTCAATCCAAAATTTGAATTACATGTGTCTTACTGGACATTTTATTGATGACAATTGGAAATATCAAAAGAAAATTCTGAATTTTTGCGTAGTTCCTAATCACAAAGGTGATACTCTTGGTAGGATGGTTGAACAATGCTTGTTGGATTCGGGGATTGATAAGTTTTTAACTGTTACGGTTGATAATGCATCTTCGAATAGTCTTTTGATTGCTTACTTGGAGAGAAAGACCAAACATAGGAAGACCACCATTTTAAATCACGAGTTCTTGCATGTGAGATGTTCGGCACATATCTTAAATCTAATCGTACGTGAGGGATTGCAAGAGATTGATGACCCAATTGGAAGGGTGCGAAATATTGTGAGATATGTGAGGTCTTCCCCTTCTAGAATGGCAGAGTTTTGGTCTTGTGTTGAAAAGGAGGGCATTACATGTAGACTTAAACCTTGTTTGGATGTGTCTACTCGTTGGAATTATACATATTTTATGTTGGAGAGGGCTTTAACTTATCAAAAGGCTTTTGATCGTTTATGTGATGACCCGTCCTTCAAATTAAATGTAAGAGAGGAGGAGATTGATGAGGCATTTGATGATGTTGATGGTTTTGAGGGTATGGGTAGGATAATTGAAATTGAGAAAAGAAAGAAAAAGAGAGGGAGAGGGCGGAAGGAAAATGTTGGGCCTCCAACTTCAAGTGATTGGGAAAAAATCAAGTTGTATGTCAAGTTTCTTCGAGTGTTTTACCTTGCAACTTTGAAATTTTCGGGTTCTTTGTATATCACTTGCAATGTTTTTTTTGATGAAATGGTGTTGATTCAACAAGATATTGTGAAGTTGTGTGAAACCGATGATAGTGAATTGCATGATATGGCACTTGGTATGCGTGAGAAGTTTGATAAGTATTGGGGAGATTTTGATAAGATTAATCAAATGTTGATGTTTGCGGTTGTTCTTGACCCTCGATGCAAAATTGGGTTATTTGAATATTGCTTTCGAAATACTTTGGGATATGATAAGACGGTGGTTGGTGAGTTGACGGATAGTATAACAAATGGAATTACCCGTTTATTTGAATGGTATGTGAAGAATAATGCAAACTCGAATGTGCGTAGCCAAGAGGTTGGGGGATCATCGGACAAAGGAGATTTGGATGGAGTTGAAATGGAGATTGTAGTCATAAATCTTTAAAATCTCAATTTAAGATGCACATGCAATAGGAAACCAACATGGCATGCAAATAGGAATTGGAAAAGTATCTTGCGGAAGCAAATGAGGATGATAGTGAAAAATTTGATGTATTGCGTTGGTGGAAGTTGAACTCCTCTAAGTATCCAATTGTCTCTCAAATGGCACAAGATGTGCTAGCTATTCCCGTGTCCACGGTTGCCTCCGAATCCGCTTTTAGCACGGGCGGACGTGTGATTGATCCATATCGAAGCTCTCTTTCTCCGAAGACTGTGGAGGCTCTTATTTGCACGCAACAATGGATAAGGAAACCAACTAAAATCAATATAAAAGAACAACTTGATGAGTTGGAGCAATTAGATTCGGGTATTATCTTTTTAATTCTTGATTTCTTTATGTTATGATAAATATCTTTTATGTTGAATGTCTTAGTTGTTTGTTTTTTTCTTCTTATGTTTGTAGTTGTCATGGAATCAATTGATAACGATTAAGGAGTTGGTGGCAACCGTGGCATGCTGCAATTGTTTTTTCATAGTTGAGGTAAATCGTAATCACATAACATCTTTTTTCTGCTTGCAGTAATTTTTTTTTCTACTTTTCGTTTTTCTTAGTATTTACTGTTTTTTATGTTCAAAATGAGAGCTAGATTGTTGGCAACTTCCATAGTATTTTGAAGTATGGTGGTGCGGTTTTCAAGCTGGGGATGGTTCTATATTTTGCTGGATCTGCTGGTTATGCATTCTACAATCTACTAGTTCACTGGTTCTGCATTCTACAATGAACAATCTGTTGGTTCTTTGGTACCATTTTCTAATTCCATGGGATTTTTAATTTTGTTGGCATTAGTGTTTTGAATTTG
>BPLS01000282.1:0-15344 GCA_019656275.1 Rhododendron kiyosumense | reverse complement strand
GTTGACTTTAACTTCAAGTATGGTGGTGTCGTTTTCTGACGGACACTCAAACTGTCACGACCTGATTTTTCAACGTAAATATAAATGATTTTCATAATAAAAATACTCATAATATCCGTATTCTCACTTCCATAATCGTACTCCCAAGTCCCAAAAGGGTTCCAAAATATTACATCACTGGCTCGACGGCCCCAAATTATCATAAGTATCGTATTTCGAAAGACAATTAATTGATACAATATTCCAAGTCAAAAAGAATTACAACTTTAGTTACAAATACATCTTTCCAAAAGAAATTTACAAAAGATGGATAAGTAACTCCTTGGTTAGCTTTCAAAAGTAGTGACCACACTCCAAGCACTCCAAACAATGCAATCTACGGTCCCGGATTAGTACCTGAAAATAATATAAGGCTTGAGCTACACTAGCCCAGTAGAAAAGTCTACACAAACTCTGTATGCAAATGAGCGAGACAAACGAATAAATAATGGAAGATCAAGACAACGGAGGAAGTACAATTATTATGAACAAGTGTTCCAAGATCCCCAATCTTTCTTTTATTAAATCCATAAATCACACCCGTCCAATCTACGTCTCAACATGTCGTCTCGCTTTTGTGTGTCTGAGCCGAAGCTCCTGCCAGGCTAATTTTGGGACCCCGATATCCCCTGCCAAGTCACCCACCGTAAAGGCTAGGCCTTGAATAATTATTTTGAGCATTGGCTCCTGCCAGGCTAATTATGGGACCCTGAATATCCCCTGCCAGGTCACCCACCCGTCGATGGGCCCCACATGTTCGCGCGTTGTTACTGTACTCAAGTGTACCGTTCGTAAAACAATGTACAATTCGTAGCTCATCCTCATCATTTTAAAAGAAATTCACATTTTCGGACTAATTCAAGTTGGATGCTTCAATGACCATGGCATCATGCATGATTGATCAAGCCATCATAATGAATAATAAACTAACCATTTAATGTCCTAGGAAGACCTTTAGGCTTGGAAAAGAAAAAGGTCGGCACATGCAAATTTCTGGGTTTTGTCAGGTGACCTACCGGTAGGAATTTGGCTCCTACCGGTACAACTCGAAAACAGGAAGTGCAAAATTTGGTCCACAGGAGTTCTACCGGTAGAAATAAAATTGATACCGGTAGGTGAGAAAAATTAACAGTCCTACCGGTAGGGAACAAGTCCTACCGGTACAAACACAAAACAGAGAGTACACGTTATCACAAAAACAAGGTTCTACCGGTAGAGAAAAACGTCCTACCGGTAGGAATTCAACATTTAGCGATTTTTTTCAGAAGTTATCAGATTTTCGTCCAGACCAAACAATAACCACAACAAGCTCAAACAAAGCATGGAGATACTCAAATAAGATGAAGGAGAACCCAAATAACATATAAAGAGAGGTAGAATTCCCTACCTCGAGTATCCAAATCGCAATCGAAAAGAATGGAGCGAACCCTAGCTTTCGGAGTCCCAAGCCAAGCAAAATACACCAAAATGAGCTTTGTCCAACGCAATACGAGCTCCAAAATGCGAGTAGAAAATAATTTGGGAGTTGATTGTTGTGGATTTTGGGTTTGGAGATGAGTTTTTGGTTTAGAGAGTAAGAGACCGAGAGAGAGCTGAGAGTTGAGAGATAAGAAGAATGAAAAAGAAAAAAAAAGGTTTCACTGGTATATACACACGGCACACACATGCACAAATTGCATAAAAACCCATGACTTTCAACTTCTTTCACATGAGACCCCACATTCATAATTAAACCATTTTCGTCCCTTTATTTTCTTTTATTTTCTTTTATTACAATATTTAAATTAATTAGAAAATTTACGGGTCTCTACATCCTACCCTCCTTAAAGGAATTTCGTCCTCGAAATTTAAACAACCATGCTCAACTAAATCATGCATCATTTAAATATGCAACAAGTCTATCCACCAATATTATGCAACAAATCAAACACTATGACACTTTAAATTTTCAAACACTCACATTTGTTCATTCCGGAAATAGATGCGGATACTTTTCTCTAATCTCGTCTTCTCGTTCCCAAGTCGACTCCTCGCTACCCTGACTCCTCCACAAGACTCGAACTAACGGTATCGTCTTACCCCTCAATACTTGATCACGCGAATCTAGGATACGGACCGGTTCTTCCCCATAAGATGCATCGGCCCCCAACTCGAGTTCGGACCACTCTAACACATGCGACGGATCCGGTTCGTACTTCCTCAGCATAGACACATGAAACACGTCATGGATACCCGATAACCTTGGTGGTAAAGCCAAGCGATACGCAACCTCCCCGATTTTCTCAATAATGTCGAACGGCCCGATATAACGCGGCGATAGCTTTCCCTTTTTCCCGAAACGTGATAAACCTCTACGCGGCGATACTTTGAGAAATACATGATCTCCCTCTTCAAACGACAACGGGCGACGACGACGATCGGCATAATTCTTTTGCCTACTTTGCGCGGTCAACAACCTTTGACGGATCACCTTAACTTGTTCGGTCGTTTTCTCTTGAGCTTTCTTAAGGCGTTGGCGTATTGCTTTCATGCTCTCGGAGGTGTCCTTTATCATATCCGGCCCTACAAGCGTAGCCTCTCCCAATTCAGTCCAACACACAGGTGATCGACACGGTCTCCCATACAAGGCCTCGTACGGTGCCATTTCGATACTAGATTGATAGCTGTTGTTGTACGCGAATTCGACTAATGGCAAATGATCCTCCCAACTACCCCGGAAATCCATCACACAAGCTCGAAGCATATCTTCCAAAATTTGAATCGTTCTCTCGGATTGTCCATCGGTTTGAGGATGATACGCAGTACTAAATAAGAGATTTGTACCCAAAGCAGCTTGCAAACTCTGCCAAAAACGCGCGGTAAATCTCGGATCTCGATCGGACACGATGGATACGGGAATCCCATGGAGTCGAATGATCTCTCGAATGTACAAACGGCTAAGCACCTCAACGGAATCTGTAACGTGAATAGGCAAGAAGTGAGCGGTCTTAGTCAAACGATCCACAACTACCCAAATAGCGTCATGCCCCCTCGGTGATCTCGGTAAACCCGTAACAAAATCCATGGTCACGTTCTCCCACTTCCACTCGGCTACTGGCAATGGTTGTAACTCCCCTGCGGGTCGTTGATGTTCCGCTTTCACTTGTTGACACGTGAGACACTTGGATACGAAAGTCACAACATCCCTCTTCATTCCGGACCACCAAAATTGCCTACGCAAGTCGTGATACATTTTCGTTCCTCCTGGATGTACGGCTAATGGAGAATGATGAAACTCTCGCAATATTTCCTCTCGACACGAAACGGGTACGAACAACTTCCCTTGGTAGCGCAAACTTTGATTGGCATGGATCATCCACCCTTCTTGAGCTTTCCCACTAAGGAATTTTGTACGAAGTTCATCCGCCTCATCATCGTGTTGTTGAGCCTCAATCACTCGGGTCGATAAAGTCGATTGCACTGTCAAATTACACAACGTGACCCCCTCTTGAACATCCTCAAAGTACATGGCATATGAGCCCAAATCGTTCATTGCTTTCCACTCATGAATTGCTAAGCTCGCAAGATGTCTCGGTTTTCTACTCAACGCGTCTGCCACAACGTTCGCTTTTCCCGGGTGGTATTGCAATTCGAAATCATAATCCTCCAAATGCTCCATCCATCGGCGTTGACGAAGGTTAAGTTCCTTTTGAGAGAACAGGTATTTCAAACTCTTATGGTCGGAAAAGACTTCAAATTTCTCACCGTACAAATAATGGCGCCAACTTTTCAAAGCAAAAACGACGGCCGCAAGTTCTAGATCGTGTGTCGGGTAATTCCGCTCGTGAGTTTTCAATTGCCGTGATCCATACGCTACTACTCGTCCTGCTTGCATCAACACGCACCCCAACCCTTCCTTAGACGCATCACAATACACGGAGTAGCCAACTCCACGTTCGGGCACAATCAAAACAGGTGCGGTAGTCAAACGCTTCTTTAACTCTTGGAAAGCCGTCTCACACGAGTCACTCCAAACAAAACGGGTTCCCTTGCGCGTTAATCTAGTCATCGGTGCCGCTAAACGAGAAAAGTCAAGGACAAAGCGACGATAGTATCCGGCCAAACCCAAGAAACTACGGATTTCAAACACGTTTTTCGGTTGCTGCCAATTCATAACCGACTCTATCTTTGCTGGATCAACAGACACTCCACCTTTCGAAACCACGTGGCCTAAGAATTTAACTTCGGATAACCAAAACTCGCACTTACTAAGCTTAGCGTACAATTGGTGCTCTCTCAGAAGTTCAAGGACAATGGCAAGATGGGTTCGGTGTTCCTCCTCCATAGGCGAATAGATTAAAATATCATCCACAAAGACGACAACGAAACGATCGAGATAAGCACGAAAAATACGATTCATCAAGTCCATGAATGTAGCTGGAGCATTCGTCAAACCGAAAGGCATAACAACGAACTCATAATGGCCATAACGAGTGCGGAAAGCGGTTTTAGGGATGTCCTCTCTACGAACCCTTAACTGATGATAGCCGGACCTCAAATCGATTTTAGAAAAGCAAGTGGCACCCCGAAGTTGATCAAATAAATCGTCGATTCTAGGCATAGGATACTTATTCTTAATGGTTACACGATTGAGCTTACGATAATCAATGCATAAACGGAGTGAACCATCCTTCTTTTGAGCAAACAAAGCTGGTGCTCCCCATGGTGACGTACTCGGACGAATGAATCCTAAATTCTCCAATTCCTGCAATTGAGTCTTTAACTCTCTCAATTCAGCGGGTGCAAAACGATACGGAGGTACAGAAATAGGAGCGGTACCAGGAAGTAAGTCTATCGTGAACTCGACTTCTCTCTCAGGAGGTAAACCGGGTAACTCTTCTGGAAACACATCCGGAAAGTCGCAAACCACTAAGGGTAACTCCCCACGCGCGGAGGCATCCTCATCTAACGTCAAACTCGCTAATAATGGGTAAATCGACTCTAATTCATGAGGCCCACACAAATATGATTCCAACGGTTCCCGACGCTCTCCGAAGAATTCGAAACAAGGACCCTCGGGAGGACAAATACGAACTCGGCGCTTGAAACAATCAATGGTAGCATGGAACATGGATAACCAATCCATCCCCAAGATAAGATCAAATCCCGACATTTCCAGAACAATGAAGTCAAATACGAAATGACGATCACGAATAACCAACTCACAATCTCGACAGATATGATTTAGAGGCGTTCTACCCCCTAGAGGTGTCTCGACAAACAAAGGAGGACTAATAGTTTCCGGTTCCAATTCCAACGCACGCACAAACGATACAGCAATAAATGAATGCGATGCTCCAGAATCAAAGAGTACTTTAGCAAAAGAGTTGAACAAAAGAAAGGTACCCCTCACAACAGAAGTCTCCGGAGCCTGAGAAATAGTAGGTGGAACAGCAGAAGTGATGTTGAAAACTCGTCCCTGGGTACCCTGACCCTGCACAAAACTTCCCCGCTGACCAGAACCCTGAACAGGTGCGGAAGAACTCGCTCCCCTATCAACCCCGGAACTCTGAGCTGACGTAGTCTGGCGGAAGTGAGGCTGCTGCTGCCTCAAAGTGCCCTTGAACTGTCGGCCTGCACTATGTCCTGCTCCCTGCTGCTGAACGGAACCAGATTCACTACGCGCTCCCGACCCCTGAGGACAGTTCCTTGCGAAATGATCCGTTTTACCACAAATGAAACAAGCCTTCTCGAGCTGCGGACACTGAGCACGAACGTGTCCAGGTTGGTTGCACTTGTAACATACGGGCGAAGGTCTGGATAGAGCACCCCGAGTCCCCAAAGAAGAAGGTGGCCTAAAGTTCGACGAACTACCCTGTGGTGTCTGAGATGGTTCCCTTGGCCTTTTTCTCCCCTGACTCCCAAAGCTCCCCGACGAAGAACTTGCATTCACGGTCGGTTGTCGCGGTTCCCAAACTCCCCTATTTCGTTGTGCTTCCTTTGGCATCTCAATACTCCTCGCACACTCAACTACCTCGGCGTATTTCGTCCTGCGTTGCACCATTACCATCCTCCTTAGGGTACTATGCAATCCTTTCTCAAAGCGTCTACATTTCCTCTCTTCCGTCGCCACTAACTCTGGCGCAAAACGAGATAAAGATTGAAACTTCTGTGCATACTCCGACACGGTCATGCTCCCCTGCTCTAACTTCTCAAATTGTTCCCTAAGATTCTCACGGGAAGTTTCCGGAAAATACTGTTCCTCGAATAGTGCCTCAAATTCAGCCCATGTCAAATTCTCCACATCGGGTTCGTCTGCCTGAGCTGCGGTTCTTACTGCTCTCCTCGCGTCTTTCCTGCTTTCCAAAACCGACTCCCACCACTCACCGGCCTCACCAACAAGTTGCACAGCCACGATACCTACTCTGATATTATCTTCAGTGATATTGAGTGCTCTAAAGAGTTTACGCATTTGAGCTAACCAATGGTCAGCCACCAAAGGGTCGCTACTGGTCCCATCGAACACTGGAGGGTTCCTACGGCTAAACTCTCGCATTGCCACCATGGCTCGATCCTCGACGTTCTCTCTAGGTGCTTGGTTTAAAAGATTGGCAGCTGTAAGTGCTGCGACGAGATCTCTAGCAAATTGGTTTTGAGTGAGAGGTACACCTGCACCTCGACCAACCCCAGCCCCCGGATTTCCACCTGGATTCTCCCCAAGCTGACTAACCTCATCCTCCGGAGGTACCCCACGACCACGACCACGGCCACGGCCACCCCGATTTCCAGCCCCACTTCGTCTAACACGCGACTTCGGAGGCATCTAGCTACATAATATAAGAAGAAAAGCTATTAATCTCAACATTATTACTATAAGGTCAAAACCACGGACTTCCCAACACGGATCAATAACGACTCTATGCCACTCTACAATATCGAAAATGCAATGTCAAGTAATCACATGAATGTTAGTCACACAAGCATGCACAAGTTATGTTAAAAAGGCGCGACAGTTTGAACCCATGAGACGAAACGTCTCCCCACGGTCTCTAGGTGTTCTAAACTCACGCTCTGATACCAAGTTGTCACGACCTGATTTTTCAACGTAAATATAAATGATTTTCATAATAAAAATACTCATAATATCCGTATTCTCACTTCCATAATCGTACTCCCAAGTCCCAAAAGGGTTCCAAAATATTACATCACTGGCTCGACGGCCCCAAATTATCATAAGTATCGTATTTCGAAAGACAATTAATTGATACAATATTCCAAGTCAAAAAGAATTACAACTTTAGTTACAAATACATCTTTCCAAAAGAAATTTACAAAAGATGGATAAGTAACTCCTTGGTTAGCTTTCAAAAGTAGTGACCACACTCCAAGCACTCCAAACAATGCAATCTACGGTCCCGGATTAGTACCTGAAAATAATATAAGGCTTGAGCTACACTAGCCCAGTAGAAAAGTCTACACAAACTCTGTATGCAAATGAGCGAGACAAACGAATAAATAATGGAAGATCAAGACAACGGAGGAAGTACAATTATTATGAACAAGTGTTCCAAGATCCCCAATCTTTCTTTTATTAAATCCATAAATCACACCCGTCCAATCTACGTCTCAACATGTCGTCTCGCTTTTGTGTGTCTGAGCCGAAGCTCCTGCCAGGCTAATTTTGGGACCCCGATATCCCCTGCCAAGTCACCCACCGTAAAGGCTAGGCCTTGAATAATTATTTTGAGCATTGGCTCCTGCCAGGCTAATTATGGGACCCTGAATATCCCCTGCCAGGTCACCCACCCGTCGATGGGCCCCACATGTTCGCGCGTTGTTACTGTACTCAAGTGTACCGTTCGTAAAACAATGTACAATTCGTAGCTCATCCTCATCATTTTAAAAGAAATTCACATTTTCGGACTAATTCAAGTTGGATGCTTCAATGACCATGGCATCATGCATGATTGATCAAGCCATCATAATGAATAATAAACTAACCATTTAATGTCCTAGGAAGACCTTTAGGCTTGGAAAAGAAAAAGGTCGGCACATGCAAATTTCTGGGTTTTGTCAGGTGACCTACCGGTAGGAATTTGGCTCCTACCGGTACAACTCGAAAACAGGAAGTGCAAAATTTGGTCCACAGGAGTTCTACCGGTAGAAATAAAATTGATACCGGTAGGTGAGAAAAATTAACAGTCCTACCGGTAGGGAACAAGTCCTACCGGTACAAACACAAAACAGAGAGTACACGTTATCACAAAAACAAGGTTCTACCGGTAGAGAAAAACGTCCTACCGGTAGGAATTCAACATTTAGCGATTTTTTTCAGAAGTTATCAGATTTTCGTCCAGACCAAACAATAACCACAACAAGCTCAAACAAAGCATGGAGATACTCAAATAAGATGAAGGAGAACCCAAATAACATATAAAGAGAGGTAGAATTCCCTACCTCGAGTATCCAAATCGCAATCGAAAAGAATGGAGCGAACCCTAGCTTTCGGAGTCCCAAGCCAAGCAAAATACACCAAAATGAGCTTTGTCCAACGCAATACGAGCTCCAAAATGCGAGTAGAAAATAATTTGGGAGTTGATTGTTGTGGATTTTGGGTTTGGAGATGAGTTTTTGGTTTAGAGAGTAAGAGACCGAGAGAGAGCTGAGAGTTGAGAGATAAGAAGAATGAAAAAGAAAAAAAAAGGTTTCACTGGTATATACACACGGCACACACATGCACAAATTGCATAAAAACCCATGACTTTCAACTTCTTTCACATGAGACCCCACATTCATAATTAAACCATTTTCGTCCCTTTATTTTCTTTTATTTTCTTTTATTACAATATTTAAATTAATTAGAAAATTTACGGGTCTCTACACAAACTATATTCTGCAAGGTTGTTAGTATTTTGTGTTTTTGTGAAGGCTGCTTCTGTTTTTTTAAATTTGGTTCCAAGAAGATGTGTATAAGTTAGGATTCTGGGTGATTTGAAATTTGGTTCAAAGTATACCATGCTAGGAGGATTTTTCGCATGGGGCTGAAGTATGCTACTGCTATTGTATTGTGAAGGTTAAGTAGCTGGTTCCAAGAGTTCCAAGAAGTATGCTACTGCTACTGCTATTGTAATTTTAATTTTTTGAAAGGCTGCTATTGTATTGTGAAGGTTCAACAGCTGATTCCAAGCAGGCTACAGCTACTGCTACTGCTATTGTATTGTATTGTTTTTTTTGAAAGGCTGCTATTGTATTGTGAAGGTTAAGCAATTAGTTTCAAAAAGCTTTTCTGTTAAATCCTGGGTGTGGTGAGTTGTGAACAAAAAGATTGGTTGATTGGGTGCAAATAAAAAAAAACAAAGAGATGTGGGCCAAAAATCTTCTTTTGCTATTAAAAAAAAAGAAGGTGAAATTGGCCCACTATAAAAAAAAAAAACCTTTATCAAAAAAGAAGGGGCAATGGTCCTATTTTTGGCCCACTATCAATTTGTTTTTTAATTGGCCCATTTTCAATTTTTTATCTGTGGCCCAACTAGGCCCAATTCGGGCACCCCGAATTCCCCGACCAGACCGAATCCACCCCGAACCGAATTGGACCGATTGTAATTTCGGTCGGGATCGGGCCTGACATTTTTTTCCCCGAACCCGATCGGTCTTCAATCCTGATGGACCGAACCGACCGACCCCGAACCGATAACACCCCTACTCTGTGGTACTTGATTAGCAGTAAAATTTTGCGTAGATGTCTGTCTTTTTTGCACAGCTTGTTGAGGATTGAGACGTTGTCGACGACGTCGTTGGCTGTCACGATTTTGTTCTCTTACACGTTGTAGCCATTCTGTAGAAATTTGGCTTGTATTTGAGAATTCTGATCTATCTCGTGTTTCCTCCTCCATTGTGGTGTCCCTTATAAGTTTTGAAAGTGTTACAACAACAATCTATTCTAATAAGCACGAAGCTACAAACTGGTTCTAACTTTTCTATGCATTCAAAATTGCCCATATAGCACTATTAGCAATGCACTTTCAGACGAAGTTCCAAAATCAGTCTGAAAAAACATCTATGGGTACTGGCAGCAATGAAATTTGCAAACACAAACAGAAAAGGAGGTACAAACTTTTAACAGCGAAAGGGACAAACTTACTTTACATCTTTGTGAAAACTCTTGACATTTGGACAGCAGATGCAGGCTAAAGTAATGTGAAGTCCTAAATTTTTTTTCCTATCGTTCTTTTGTCTCTTTGAAGCAATTAATACATGACATGGCTTCAAAAAAAGGAGATGACATGGCTTCAAAAAAAGTAGACACTAAAGTGGTGCTCCCCCTTTATATAATAGAATAAATATTAGAAGATTCACTCCCGGGCAAAATCTGAAAATCAAACCACCATTCCAGCAGAAGATTCGCAACCAAACCACCACTTCGACAGAATAAATAAGGAATTATTCTGCATAGGTAAATGTATGTTTTTTTTTTTTAAATGAAAACCCATCAGTTTTAATTTTTTTTTAAAAAATTAATGAAACCCATTGGTATAAAAAAAAAAGTAATGAAAGCCAATCCTCAAAACCACCCTACCCTATCTTTCCCCGTACCAGTGGAAAAGAAACAAAAAAAAATTAACGAAATCCGTAGGTTTTAAAAGAAAAAAGTAATGAAAGCCAATCCACAAAACCACCCTACACTGTCTTTCCCCGTACCAGTGGAAAAGGAAAAGGAAAAGGAAGTACCACCAAGAAGACAAAAGAAGACGAACACAGTGCTAAAGAACAAGGCTATACAAAAAACTTTATAGCAGTTTGGATAAAACAAAAGAAGTAGACAAAGAAAGTAACAGTGTGCCAATTGCCATTGATACATTGAATATATGGGAAAGAACGAAATGTGAAAAAGGAAAGGTCATTGTTGTACCTGTGAAGAATTCACCTGTGAAGAATTCAGAAGTTGTAGGCACGGATGTGAATGAGGTAAAATATGGTAGCAGTTTTTGAGAAAAGCAGAGAAAATTGTGCATGTAGTGGAGTGATAACTGTTTGTAGGTGGTTTCTTTGTGTTAAAATGTCCAATATATCCTCACAATTGTATTGTGTGTTTTTCTCTTAAGAGGGTATTTTTGGGAAAGGAAAAATACATGACAGGGAAGACACCAAACTGGTGCTCCCCCTTTATATATTAGAATAGATTTTGCTCATTTATTTGAATCTTTGATTCCTTTGGTATTTTGGTTTGCATCATTTGGCTTAACGGCAAGTGAAACCTTGACGACGTTTTCTCTTTGCTCTCAGTGCCTTTGGTTGTTTGTGAGGATCGATTTGCGGATTTCTTGGCGACTGTACCTGGGAGTGTTTGGGGGCTGGATGGCATGGGTCTTCTCTGTTTCTTGGTGTTTGGTGGTTTTTTGTTATGGTGGGTTTTGGTTGGCCTGTGGCAGATGGAGAGGCGATGTGCGATGGCTGTGATTTTCATTTGGTTGCGCTTCTCGACAATGGAGAGGCATTTTTTCTGTGTCGCTTTGGACAACAACAGGGGTTGGTTCCCTGGGTTCCAATGGTGGCATAGAAGCATCTTTTCCGATGGGGTGGCGAATCAGAGGATGGGGTGTGGTGGTTGTCTTGGGTGGGTAAAACATATTTAGCAAAATCACATCATTCATCCATACACACGTATTACAATAACACAAATCTCAAATTTTTCATCAATCGTATCCCTTATGAATAAATTTTCATTTCAACGCCAATACATCATGAGTGGTTCAAAATCCGGGTATTTGGGACCCCATACATTCCACCTTGTCCGGGTATTTGGGACTTTGTACATCCCCCACCTAGTGCCATACCCGAGGGTGGCCCTAATCCTAGGTATTTGGGACTCCGTACATCCCATCTTATCCAAGTATTTAGGACCCCGTACGACCCCGGCCTAGCATTGTGTACCCACATTCCAAGTTCTTAAGACAGACCGTTTTCCTTTACTTTCCTCATTTCTCAATAAAATCATTATTTACTTCAATGTAGATGTCAACATTATTTATCTTCAGTTTAACTCACACATTATGTCCGATATGCTTTTAAGATCTCAATTCTATGAATGTAAATAAAAGAATCCAATTCCAAGAGAACCATCCATTTCGCAACACATATTTTCATTTCATCACCAAGCTCATCATCGAATTCCATTCATCTAACCACAATATATCAAATTATCATTTAGAAACTCAATCTCATGTAATTATGTAGAAACAATTCAATTCATATGAACCACAGCCTTGGAATACGCAAAACAAGAATTTTTTAAAAAATCTATAGGTGCTACCGGTGGGAGGGAAAACGTGGTACTAGAAGTGAAAAACTAGGTTTCGATTCTGGACAATTGCTACCGGTAGCACCATAAACATGGTACCGGTAGGAGTAGAAAAATGGTACTGGTAGTGAGAAAAATGTGGTATCGATAATATTGTTTTCAATTTTGGAGTGTTGCTAGCAGTAGGAGGAAAATAGTGGTACTAGTAGCAATTGGGTTTTCAGCTTTGTGATTTTCAGACTTTGACAGATTTTACCAACAAGAAAATAGAGGATTAAACACTGATCTAAGCACCCAATCAACACATAAACAAACAGAGAGAGAGAGAGAGAGAGAGAGAGAGAGAGAGAGAGAGAGAGAGAGAGAGATCCAAACCTGAAGGGTTTTGAGCAAAACCCTAGAGATCCACGCAAGCCCTAGACTTCCAAGCTTGAAACCCACCAAGAAAACTCTTTCCAAACTTTTCAACGAAATCAACGAGTCTAGATCGCCAAGATACTATGGAAATGGTGTGGATTCTTCATGAATTTAGTGTGAGAGTGAGATAGCTAGGTCAAGAGAGAGAGTGAGAGGAGAAGAAGGAGAAGACGTAGAAGAAGAAAGAGGAAGAGGGGAAAGTGAATTCTCCTTATCCTGACTTTTGATATTTATAGGGTAAATAACACCTACCCCCTCAAACACTTAACACTTCTTTAGGTCCCATAATTAATATATAGTTACACTTGGCCCACAAAACTTATTATCCACATGAACAACTCCATCACATCTCAAATTTTGAAAGTTAAAAATATAAATTACGAGTCTCTACAATGTCTTCGTAGTTACGAAGTCGAACACTTAAAAAGGGGTAGAGGGAGTAGTAAAATACAAAATGTGGTATTGTTTCTTTTTGTTATGAAAAAGTTTTGTTTCTTTTACTTTAGTAAGTGAAAGGTATATAAGTATTTTAAACTTGATACTGGTTTGTATTTGGGTGTTTGGGAGCCATGGTTTTTCATTTTGCATTATACAGTACTGGTTGTATCCATGTTGGTAAGTACTGTATCCATAGCAAAAGCAGTTCTATGTTTGGTATGGCATTCAGAACATTGGTTCAATTACGAAGTACTATTATACAGTTATTAAATTTTCAGGTGCAGAGAGGGGTTATGAGGTTCGTAGTAAAAGTGCTAGGGCCTATAATTGTTATCCATCATTTGACTGGTTAAGCCCTTCAAATGCTAAATTATACCACACTATTGTTTTCAAAGTAATTAAATCTAGCAATCTTGTTTCAATATTATTTGTTGTTTGTCCGTGTGATTAATTACTAGTAATATCTTGGTGAAAATCCACAAAGACCCCCTCATCTATGCCTGTTTCTCACGGAGACCCCATAACGTTGAAAATCGCTCAAACAAGCCCCCTATCTATATGATATGAAAAAATGGTTAACTCTGTTGACGAAAATAACAATTTTATCCCTTAAAATCGCCCACATTGACCCTTTCATCTATTTAAATTGCCCACCCTTGCAATGACCCTAATTTTGTCCATAAATTTTTCAATTGAAAAAGGAAATTGACTTCTACACTCCCCTTTTTACCACATATACTCCTTTTTTTTTTTGTCTTTATTTGGTATGAATTTACTTTATTGCCCCTTAATGTGTAAAAAAATGAAATTATGAAAGGGAAAAAGGTAAATTTACATGAATAAGGACAAAAAAGGAAGTGTATGTGGTAAAAAGGGGAATGTAGAAGTCAATTCCCTTGAATAAAAATGCTGGGTCTACCTATCAGAGGGCTACTACAACATTACTACATGATATGATTCACAAGGAAGTGGAAGTCTATGCCGATGACATGATTGTCAAGTCCAACGAGCAAGAGGGGCATCTCCCCGCGCTCAGAAATTTCATTGAGAGGATTTGCAAGTATAGAATGCGCCTAAATGCAGTGAAGTGCACGTTCGGGGTCACTCGGGAAAAATGCTGGGGTTTAGGATCACTTCTCAAGGCATTGAGGTGGATCTATCAAAAATCAAAGCCATTCTTGAGATGGAGTCACCTCGGTCCAAGAAATATGTGCGGGGTTTTCTCGAAAAAATTCAGTTCATCAGCAGATTCATCGCCAAGTTGATTTCATCTTGCGAGCCGATGTTTCATCTACTCAAGAAGGATGTGCTGTCAAATGGGATGAGAGGTGTCAAAAGGCCTTTGAAGCGATCCGAAACTACTTACAAAACCCGTCGGTTTTGACACCGCATGTGCCAGGAAAACCGTTGATTCTATACCTGTTTGTGACTAAATTGGCAGTGGGATGCATGCTAGCACAAGAAGGGGATGGAGGAGTTGAAAAAGCCATTTACTATGTGAGCAAGAAGATGGTGGGATGCGAGGAACGCTCCACCCCATTGGAGAAGACATGTTGGGCTCTCGTTTCGGCCTCCGAAAGGTTGAGACACTACATACTTGCCTACTCTGTGATGTTGATTTCTCAAATGGATCCTCTCAAATATCTGTTTAAGAAGCCTGCATTCACTAGTAAGCTAGCATGCTTGTTGCTTCTATTGGCTAAATTCTAACTCAAATATGTCACTCGAAAATCAGTGAAAGGAAGAGCAATTGTAGAGTTCCTGGCAGATCACCTGATCAAAGGAGGTGAAGATGTAGAATTCGAATTCCCTAATGAAGATGTGATGACGGTGGTCGATGATGTTTGGAAATTATACTTCGATGGGGCTGCCAATCAGAAGGGATTCGGGATTGGAGTGCTACTTATTTTTCCTGAAGGGTCATATATTCCTCTCGCTTTCAAACTAAACTTCAAGGTTACTAACAACCAAGCGGAATACGAAGCATGTATTGTCAGCATGGAAGCTGCATTAAAAATCAAGATTAAGATGTTGGAAGTAGTTGGGGACTCTAACCTAGTGGTATCATAAGCTAACGGTGATTGGAAAGTTAAGGATGAGAAATTGAAACCATATCACCAAGATCTCGATGATTTGATTCTGCATTTTGACAAGGTAACCTTTACTCATGTAC
>BPLS01000281.1:616863-645891 GCA_019656275.1 Rhododendron kiyosumense | reverse complement strand
CAGCCTCCTGTCGTCGTCGCCATCACCACCCACCTCCCGTTGCCGCCTCATCCCGTCCCTGTCGATTACTCACCGCCGCCGGTTCACTTGTCGCCTGCTCGCCGCGGTGCACTCCTCCTCCTCCTCGCCGCCCTTCGTCGCCATCCATGGTCGTTACCACCATGGCCGAGTTCCCGCCCTCCATCACCGCTACCACCGTCGCCTACACCTTCATCATCATATATCTGTTCAAAACATCAGGTGCCCTTCCAAATCGTAACAAATAACTCGATCTTCGTCGCCTTGTGTCCTCGGTATAGTTCTTTGCATTTGTAGGGTTTATACACTAGTAAAAACACAAGAATCCTTCTCTTCCTTTCTTTATCCTTCTCTGTGATGGGTTATATATTCAGATCTGTTAATGTTTTGTTTTTTTATACATTTGTTTAGTTGATGTTGGGTAATATATGGTTATATGTTCAGATATGTTAGGGTTTTGTTTTTTGTACTTTTGATTAGCTGCTGTTGGGTAACATATATGGTTATATGTTCAAATCTGTTAGGCTTCATATAAGGTTGTTTATGGTTATATATGGTTATGGTAATATATATGGTTATATATATAGTTATACATGGTTATGGTTGTATATTTATGCATATATAAATATATGGTTATATATTCAAGTCTATAAACGGTAGTCTAATTTCACTGAAACTGTTTTTTGTTTTTTTTTGCTGGCTTTGAAATGTTTTTTGTACTTTTTTTGCTGCTGTTAAAAAACATATATGGTTATATATTCAGGTATATAAGCCGCTGCGCGGACCTATTCAATAACGTAAATTTAGCAGTTTATTAGTTTTTGTGTATAACTATATGTTAATTTATTTTGTACATATAACCATATATCATGAGATATATAACGTTTAGGTTTTTGTTTAACAGCTGATATCATGAAACTTATATGGTAATATACGAATCCTTGAATCCTTTTTTTAACATATAAAGTTATATGTTTCCATCTGTTTAACTTTTTTCTTATATGTACAGAAATGACAAATCCACAAGAAATAGGAGTATGGTTTCATGAAGTGCCTAATCCAATTTATTGCAAATTGGAGTATCACCACAATGACACCGTGATAATGGAGTTTAGGATGAACTCCAACCTCAGAAGGGCCCTCCACATCAAATCCTTCTACCAAAGGTACCTCATGACGTTGAAGAGCCACATTAGGATCGTTGATCTTGACAAGACAGCCAAGAACATTAGATTTAGAGTTTTAATTTGGTTAAAGTCTTTTGGTGTAATTTCTTTGTCTTGTATTCATATTGTTATTCAGAAAACTCTGAATCCATTTTGTAGATCTATCGATCAAATTTATAATTATGTAGTTGAACAATAGCAGACTCTGAATCCATTTTTATTTATTTTGAACACAGATGTTTTGATTGGCGGATGTAATGGTTTCAATGATTGATACTTGTTAAAATTTGAACATATATATACACAAATATATAACCATAATCATATATAACCATAGACAACCTTATATAAATTGGTCCGCGCAGCGGCTTAACTCTTAAAAAGAAGAATATATAACGTTATATATGTTATATATAGTGTATCAGAAAAGGAAAATCTTCAACTGTTATATAACGTTATATAAGTATAAGTACAACAACGTAATTGGCGTGAATTCAAATAGAGAGAGACGAGAGAGAAATACCCGTGATTGGCGTGATTTCAAAATTAGAAGGGATAATAGAGAGATAAGAGGCTAAATGGATGGGATTTGAATGAAAGGGTAATTCTGTCAGACACTAATTCTCTTTTTAAATGTAGTGGACTTTATGCCTTTCCAAATACATATTAGTGGACTTAGTGGGTTAGAAACTTGATCAGTGGACCTAGTGGGTTACAAACAAGCTATAGTGGACCCTAGGCCAATTTTTTATATTTTTTAATCACATGTACTCTCTCTCTCTCTCTCTCTCGATCGAATTTACAACATTACCTTTTGACGTGTAAAAAATTAAACCATGGGAATGGTAATTATGTAAATTCACATAAAAAATACAAAAATATTAAGTGTTAATATGAAATAAAGAAATTGTGAAAATCACTATCCATCATAAAACAAGTGGATACGTCGAATATTTTTTAGCTCATGCTTATATTTAAAGAAAGTACAACAACCACGAGCGGGTTAATGAGTGCATGCCTTGTCAACAAAATCCTACTGTACTTAAAATATTAGTAAGACATGAGTATTTTGAAAGCGGCAACGCCAGCATGAACCATTTCTCCCCACTTCTCTCCATTCCTCACCCGACCACACAATGCATTGTAGATAATGTGTAGAGAGATGGACACAAACAAAGTATATATGGTTGTCCATGAGAGATTTGACGTCCGTGGGGGACCCCATATATATATATATATATATATGAGTAGTATATATATCTTTAACTTTGGGAAATGTTACGGTGTCCACCCGCTGTTTGGGGACACCGTAACTTTTGGTATAATTGACCATTAAAAGCACAACAAAAATCAGTGATGTATATAACCAAAACCTTACAAAGGCATAACCCCCAAAATCTCCAAAATTTCTGAGGATTTTGGGGGTTATGCCTTTGTAAGGCCAGTGTTATACATGTCACTGGTTTTTGTTATGTTTTTAATAGTCAGTTATGCCAAAAGTTACGGTGTTCCCAAAAGGTGGGTGGACACCGTAGCATCTTCCTTTAAGTTTATTGTGTTTATGCTAGTGATTACGTTATGCAAAATAAATTTTTGATTGTTTTTATTCAAACTTTTTTACATTTGTTAATTTTACGCCAAACTTTTATATGATATGGGTGAGTAAGAACGAGAAGAATTGAAAAAATAAAAAAATTTAGGGGGTGTTTGGTAACCTTTTTATTTTCAGTTTTTGGTTTTTATTTTCACTATTTCGAAAACTAATATAAAAACTTGTTTGGTAATGAATTTTTACTTTTTTGTTTTAAAAAAACTTTTTTAAAATTTCTGGAAATTATGAAAACTAAAAAAGGGAGTGTTACACAAGTATTTTGGAAAATATCCAAAGAAAAGCTCAAAAAATCAGTTTTTGGACTTTTTGTTGAATATTTTCCAAAATACTTGTTTAAAAATCAAAAAAATTTACTTTTCCAATTCCTTTCGTTCTTACTCACCCATATCACATAAAAATTTGGGGTAAAACTAACAAACGCAAAAAAAAAAAAATTGAATAAGGACAAAACCAAAAAATTGTGTTGCATAAGTTAATCACTAGCGTAAACGGAGATGAATTTTGCATGTCTATGATACGTATATCGTTCAGAAACGGATCCCCTCCAATACATGTCCATGAACAATTATTGGAGATATCTTCAAATATGGTCCCACAAAGGCAAGATAGTCATGTAGTGTGAGAAAATTTGGTTCTTCCGGGACAGCTCTTGCCTCTTCGAGAGGAGCAAGAATTGATCAATATGGAGGGAGCAATTAATACTATTAAGTGAGTATTAAGCTTGATTGAATTTCTTTTCCTTTCTAATAGTGTCAATGTTCAGTCCATGCCGGCCATGTATAGTAAGAATTAGTAAAGATGGTTACACTTAAAAACATAATCTCTAATGTTCATGCTCGTGAAAGTGCATGGATGTTTTGATAGTTTTCATACATTAGGGAAACAAGTGTGCTTATGTAAAAGGATAAATGAAAGATATCATGAGTTCGTAATTTGTAAGAGTTTAAAATCCAAAAGAACACGTACGTGAACCCCTGATCCTTAGCTAGATCCACTCTTGCATACATACAGAGTACAGACACAAAAGGCCTTAAAAAAAAACGTACGGTAACGTTTGGTACTTTGGCAAACGCTTTCAAAATCGTTTTCTTAAGATTACTCATTCTTGACTTTGAAACGTTGGGTACCCAAAAGAAATGTCTAAAATCCATAAACAAGTGTGTACGTATATGGCACATATTCTTATTCAGTCTGATACAGGCCACTTTGTTTAATTTTGAGAAAAACAATAAGAACACAAATTTAATACTCCAACTGTTGACAAAAATGGTTTCTTGAATTCCTAGATGAAAAATTACAAAATAAAAGCTGTAAAGGAAACAGACAGGGGAGCATAATATTCTAGATGTGAAATGCTTTTCCCAAAGATGGGCGTTTCGTATCTCTACTGGAACCATTTTTTTCCGGAAAGTGAGATTTGGGGGCTGTGAAATATACTGCCCTTTTCAATATTGGTAGTCTTGAGTCGATTTGTTCGTTTTGGGATTTTAAACTTTGGACTTTTTTGTGTGTGTATGGTTTCTACTAAATTTTATTTTGGTTATTACTCTCATTTCTCTTCACTCATTACCTAAAATGCAAAATTCAAATCCTAAAACGAACAAGCCAAGAGATGTAAAGGCGTGTCTGAGCATGAGAAAAACGTGAAAGTCTTCGCTAAAAGCATCCCAAATTACTAAGAAAATGACCATTTAGAGCAAAAGCATAGTGCCAGAATTGATAGCCCAAAATTAGAGAGGCAGCCTACCTCAGATCAATTGAACGCTACTAGAAATTGGCCGATCATACAAGCACCGAGCATAAAAATTGGACGCACATTCTTAGACAACTGGGCTTGTTCGGTTTGGATTTTGATATTTTTTTTTGAAAGTAATGAATGGAGAGAGATAAATGGAAGAAGTTTTTATTGGGACCCTACGCGAGAGTTGTGTGGTACTCCGATAAAACGTACAACGATAAAATCTAAAAGAACACATACAGTGAACTCCTAGTCCTTAGCTAGATCCGCCCTTGCATACGTACAAAGTACGTACAGACACAAACGGCCATAAAAACGTACGGTAACGTTTGGTACTTTGGCAAACGCTTTCAAAATCGTTTTCTTAAGATTACTCATTCTTAACTTTGAAACGTTAGGTACCCAAAAGAAATGTCTAAAATCCAGAAACAAGTGTGTAGTATATGGCACATATTCTTGTTAATTTTGAGAAAAACAATAAGAACACAAATTTAATAACTGTTGACAAAAACAAAAGGTTTCTTGAATTCCTAGATGAAAAATTACAAAATAAAAGCTGTAAAGGAAACAGACGGGGGAGCATATTCTAGATGTGAAATGCTTTTCCCAAAGATGGGCGTTTCGTATCTCTGCTGGAACCATCTTTTCCCGGAAAGTGGGATTCGGGGGCTGTGAAATATTATGCCCTGTTCAATAGTAGTCTTCTGATACCACATTGGTTTTGGAATTTTGAACTTCCAGATAAAATTTTTTGTGCATGGTTTCTAATAAAGGCGTGCTTGAGCGTGAGCAAAAACGTGGAAGTCTTTTCTAAAAGCATCCCAAATTACTGAGAAAATGACCATTTAGAGCGGAAGCGTAGTGCCAGAATTGATAGCCCAAAATTAGAGAGGCGGCCTACCTCAGATCAATTGAGCACTGCTAGAAATTGGCTGATCCTACAAGCACCGACCATAAAAATTGAATGCACATTCTTAGACAACTGGGTTTGTTCGTTTGGGGTCTCACAACTCCCGCTTAAGGTCAAAATAAAAACTTCTTCTATTTATCTCTCTCCACTTATTACTTCCAAAAAAAAAAATATCTCGAAATTCAAACCAAACAGGATATAAAGATCCATTCTCAAAATAAGGGTCTATTTGGTCGCCTTTGATTCGCATTTTGTGTCGTGCAAGATTGCTGTACAAGCCATCGCAAAATACATTCTGATCAAAATGCATCAATATACAAAATAAATTGAAGAAGAATGCATAATCTAAAAATCAATGCCAAACACCTCCTAGTTGTGGAGTGGAATAGTACTGGTTCTCGAGTACCGGGGGGGTTGGAAAGTGATCTGATCCAGCCCACACCCCAACCCCATTGGCTCTGCTTTTCTCAAAATGCCAGCTCTACTCTTTTGTTGCTTAGCTACTCCACAATCTCAAATTGTCTTGTTTTCCCTTCTACACACGACCAACTAGTACCAAAATCTGGCTTTACATTCTTGGTTTTCTCCCCCTTCTATAACATACTAGTATTATACAGTATTTTCAGACTGTCACCATTTGAGGTCAGATTAGTACCGCACAATCTGATTCAGTCCTTCGATTATCAAAAAATTGGTGGGTTATAGTAACCCTTCTCATAGACTTTGGAAAGTTGTTTCTTGGAGGACTAAATAACAATCGATATAATTAGACTAAGAGATAACAATCGATGTAAAATTTATTGTTGTTAACGCATTCACATCAGACAACTACAATTTGTATACATGGGTGATCTACAAATTGAGATTGAATAACCACGGGCGAATCAAATCATTATAAACTTCGGTTGTAACAAGTTGTATTCTGTATCACATGAGAGATCGGCAAATAAAAATAAGAGGATGTAGATTTGAATTTTTAAAAGAGAGCTGCTAATGGTACAGCAGCCCCATACAGACGGGTTTTGCGCCCGTTTCGGGTTCCGTAAAGATGATCGGAGCCGCTCATTTTATTCAAAAGGCTAATTTCTGAAGCAAAATTGGATGATTCGTAAACGCCTTTTCCGATATCGGATTGAGATGATTTTTTACAGGGACCGTAAACAATATGTTTTAAACAAAATGAGCGACTCTGATCATCTTTGTAAAACCCGAGATAGGCGCAAAATCTGTCTGTACGGGGCTGCTGTACAGCCACTGCTGTACCTCAATCTTTACTGTTTTTAAAAAAGTTTAGTTGCAGCGTCGATAAATGTGTCAAGGGCATGCATGTGGAGTTTGCGCAGACGGTACTTTTAGTAAGATTTTGACAAGACTTCACAAAATAAAGGCCAAATAACCCCTCAAAATGCCTTCCAGATAGGGCTGTAAACGAACCGAGCCGCTCGCGAGCGGCTCGCAGCTTGGCTCGTTATTGGCTCGTTCAAGCTCGGCTCTGAAGGTAAACGAACGAGCTCGAGCCGGTTTTATAAGCTCGTTTCATAAACGAGCCGAGCTCGAGTTGCGATGAGCTCGGCTCGAGTCGGCTCGCGAGCCGAGTATATATATATAATTTTTTTTTTGATCTGGGGGGTATATATACTTAAAAAGTGAAAGCTGGGTTTTAAACGAGCTCGAGTTCGAGCCGAGCTGACTCGTTTATATACTATCGAGCTTAAACGAGCCGAGCTCGAGCTGTGCTAATGATTATCGAGCCGAACTCGAGCCCATATTTTCGAGCTCGAGCCGACCTCGAGCCTTCCTACAAATGACCGAGCCGAGCTCGAACATGCTGTGGCTCGGCTCGACTCAGCTCGTTTGCAGCCCTGCTTCCAGATAGAAGGAGAAATTTTTCACTTCACTTTAACTACTTCTGTGGCGACGAGACAGCTTACTTTAGTTTTTACCCCTTTTTTGTCTTATTTTGTTCAATTTAAATATAACTCAAGTGTTCGGGTCAATTTACGCGCATCACTCAACTATTCTTAGAAATAGGATTATAATTTTCACATACCAGATGAATGTTCTCATTTTCATGTTACTACTTAGGAAACCTGTTAATTGGTATCTTCATCATCTTTGGGAGAATAGCTGCAAGCGTTTGGATGAATCAGAGCATCAAATAGTTGAAAGATGGGCTTTGTCCCATTTGGTTTCTCATGTTTGGTTTCTTGTCAAATTTGGGTTTAGGTCTCAGATGAACATAGAATTATCCTTAATTTTGTAGCTCTTGTATAGGTCTCGAGTTAATAATATAATGTCATCACTTTTTGTCCTATTAATTTTTGCAACAATTTCAGAGATCAATAAAATTTTCTTTTTCCTTTCAAAAAGAAGGTTGAAAGATGGTTAGCAAAGTTGGAAGGGTATGTTGCATTTACCCAAGCCCTTTCCACTTTGTTCCCTCCATTTTCGTGTTTTACAGTCAATTTCAACCGCACTTAATAGTTGTAGACTTGTAGGTGCAACAACACTCATGTCTGGCTATGTGAGTCGAATGTCGCTCAGCACCCGTTTGGCAGCATTTTTGAGTCCGATAAAGTTGGCTAGAGGTATGTTCAGAAATTTTGGAAAACAAGGGAACATATAGGAGAAAATGTGAAAGAAATTATGCCGCTTTCTACTAAGGTTCTTATTTTTAAGTACTCCATCCGTTCCTTTTTTAGAGTTCAATATTTCATTTTGAGATGTCCCATTTTGTAAAGTTTGTATGTAAAAATTGGTATATTTTCCATTTTGCCCCTTAAAGTATATTCTATTTTGAAAAATTAGTAAGTAAAGTGTAATGATAATGTCTCCATAGAAGATAAGTAGGAAAAATGGAGGCCAAAGTTGATGTGAAATATGTAATAATAATGTCTCATTAATAAGTTGAAATTACAAAACTGGACACTTAAAAAGGGACGGATGGAGTACTTATTTCTCGTTGTACGAGGTAGGTCATTATTTCTCTCGAATTCATCACCTTTAATTCAAAAAATAAGTACTTATATTGTTTTCAATTCTTTATAATATTAGTATTTAATTTCTCCTCTCTTTTTTCTTAAACTAAATAAGAGCATTTTTTTAAAAAAAAATTTCTCCTGCCTTCCCTCATTTTTTCTCATATTCCAAACATACCCAAAAAAAGAGAAATGTGTGTCACATGGGACAATTTGTATACCAATTAGAAATGAAGGGACCAAAGTAGATTAATGAAAGTGCATGATGCTAAATCAAAATTTTAATTCTGGGGGAGCAACCACGGACTAGCTATATATTCTAGTCCAAAAATATTAAGTTGTTTTCACTAACCTATAAGTTGTAAGTGGTATGTGGGTGGGTCAAAGGGAAAATTAGAGGAGGGAAATGGAGAGAAAAAAGTTGTCATTTAGTATGACCAACTTAACAAAAAAAACCTACGTTATAGTGCAAAATTGTTAGCGAAAACGGGACCAATTTAATTAGCTTGTGATGGCAGGCTCCTCCAATCTCGGTTGGGATATGAGGTGAAACATGTATTTTCAAGAAGCAAAAGAAATCAGTAGATTTTTCGGAATTGGTCCCATCCTCCTTCTTTTTTTGTTGTAGATGACGGATGGAACAGCAAGAAATCAGCAGATTGAATATTGGCGATATATGACCTTGACAGAGAAGCTAATTCTAGTATTACCTCTCCCTAGCTCGCTAGCATTGCAAATCAATGTTATATAAAAATAATTGGTTAAATCACCCAAATCGATGATTGTTTGATTTTTTTATTTAATTTGACAGTCCGTTTTACCCCCCAAAAAAAAAAATTTTTTTGAGGCAGCTTAAGGGTGTCGTTGAGCCATTGGGCCACCGTTAATCGTCCGGTACATGTGAGGATATATTAAATGAAGGCAGTTTAATTAAGGGTGTCAATGTGGCAGGAAAAATGCCATGTGTTAGCTACATACTATATCTATCATCATTAAAATACTAGTTTGGTGCTGAAAGCGGGTATGTTTAAAGAGAGATTTTCATTTAATTAACCAAAAGATGAGTCGATAATAGTAAAGTTTATAATAGGTGGTTAATTCTCTCTCGTGTTTATAGTGGTTTATTAAAATAAAGTGGTTTTGACACGAGGAAATCATTATTTAGAAATGATGAGCCACATGTGGCTAATGGCACGTGCTTAATTAGATGATGAAAAGGATGGTTACAAGGGGGGCTAATGCCACATGCTTAATTAGATGATGAAAAGGCTGGTTAGGGGTGGGGGGTGAATTAGAGGAATTTATAGTAAATTTTTGAAGACTGATTTTCGCGCTCTATTTTTTTACTGATAGTTTTTTACTTTTAACGTGAAGTTACTAACAACTTCAAGAACAAAATGGAGCGCTATCATTAAAAAATGATGCACGAAAATCAAAATCCTAAATTTCTTTACCAAAAACAAGATCCTCTCAATCATGTGAGTGTCGGGAATGTAACGGACCGCGGTGCACTTTCAGCTTGGCCGGCAATAAAGGCGGAATGGGGCTGTCTTTCTTACGTTCATGCATCCAACGACGGTGGACCCTAGTCCCCACTATCAACATGGGAACGCATGAGGCTTTACATGAATAAGGATCCGAGACGGACGGCCGGATCGGTCGTACTACACGGTATAGTGTTGTAGCAACCTCCGTTCTAATAAGTTGCCATGACTCGCTCCTGTTCTGTACAATATTGTCCGTTTTGGCCGCCCAAACTCCATAAACTTTCATGTAGGTCATCCGTTCCAACATTGCTACAAGACGAACACGATTAACTGTGAAGTTCACGCCCTCACGACTTTAAAAGACCTTGTACAAAATAGGGGCGTGATCTATTATACATACCACTGAACTTCGCATTCGCCAAGCGATATGGGACACGTGACCACCCATCAAGATGTTTACCGGGTCTTCTCTACAAGAGCCCGGCCTCAACCTGACTATGGGGCACCACGTAAGTCCTTCGAAATTGTATCGTGACCCAAGTCACGTAATTAATTCGTGTACGTGTGCATGAGCGAGCATGAAAACGGCTTTAACACTCGATTGAGAGCCCAAACGTAAGGCATTCTCAAGGATTTTATGACTAATATAAGATTCTAACACTCGATACTTCCATATTTATCTAACAAATGTAATTTTTTGCATTTTGACTGTGGCATATTGATTTGTGCAACCATCCCATCATTATGCATGTGATTCAATATCTCAACGAATACTTTGAATGCCAACATGCGTTTAGGCTAGTATTCAATTCATCCCATTTGAGAGCAGTCATCCGGTGAATGTCTGGTGCCAAACTCACAAAGGTGCCATTTTGGATGGGCAGTAAAAAAAATTTTAGAAAAAGGAAGATTTTTCAAACTCAAAAATTATGCGTTGATGCAAATGATTTTCTTACCATTATGAATCTTGTTTGATAGATCTAATTGAGATCTTTTAAACAATGCAAAAAAAATTGAAAAATTATTTTTCATTGTCATAATATATGAGTTCGAAAAATCTTCATTTTCCTAAAATTCTTTTTACTGTGCATCTGGAATGACACCTAAATGAAATTGACTGTAGACAAGAATATGTTTTTTGTTTAGTGAGCTACAAGCAAGCGTGGATCAAAAAAAGCTACAAGCAAGCATTTAACATAGGCTTTTAATCTATTTTTTGTTTAGTTCCTGTAGACGAGAATATGTTTTTTTGAACGGCGAAGAAATTTTATAAACAGAAAAGAGATAAGAGAGATATAAAGAAAGGCATCACAACGCAAAAGTAACATCCCAAACATCTGTAGAAGAGCATATACTCAAAGGTGGATGCAAGACAGACAATTTGAAAAGACTTTCGAATTATTCGATAGAGGAGATGACTAAAATTTTGTGATTCGTTGGCCATTTTTTTTTTGTTGGAAGAGTTTGAAATTTATTGATGACCGGATAATTCAACCTATCAAGTGCAATTAATACAACTGAAGAAACCATATTGCACACATAAAGACAAATAAACAACCAAATTCAATGAAGGATATGTCCACCGATAAATTGATCAGACTGTCGGATGTCAGAGAACTGCATGCAAGCTGTCGTTGAGCAACTGAAACGATAGTCCCGCAATTAATGAGGTTTCCATATAAAACAGACCGATACACACAAAGTGACTTTAGCTAGCACCTCAGGTGTGAGAACTGTGTGCATGATTAGACATCATGCAACTAGATGACCGAGACCAACTACAGTGCTCTAAAATCAGTGAATGGAATATTGCCGGGAAGATCCGTTAGCCTTAAGCCTTGACATTCTCTATGAGTCGAAGATGGCCTAGCCAACATGTTCCAAGCTGTGTCTTTTAAATTCCGAAAGCTCGGATCGGTATTGCAGTAACTGTATTTAAATCAAACTCTTCAAAAAGTACGTGATTTTTCCTATTACGAAAAGTCATGTTAGTCAACGGGCTTGTAGCTTAACGGCACTTCCTCACCTCTTTCACATAAAAGATGAAGGTTCGATTCTCATTAAGAGCGCGAGTACTTAGTAAATTGGAAGATGTATTTTGGACTTGCCCGGTCCACCCGTACACCACTTAGCGGTACTCCCTTTCTCTCCCTTGAGAAGTAGACTAAATATCTATCGAGTGCAAAAGAAAAGTCATGTTAGTGTACGTACTAGGGTTAATATATAACACTTATTCACGGTGTGATTAGTTATTAATTTGTATCTTAACCACCACTCATGGCTATTATTGTTGCCATGGGGCGACGTTTAGATTTGAGTTTGGGGTCCGGTCAAATGGGATTAGCAAATATAAAATTCATAGCAGTACTTATATTAGCTCTAATGGACTTAATTAAGGGACGTGCTAAAGCTAAACAATGGCCCTGTGGCTTTATCATTCTTTTATGCTGTACAAAGTGAAGAATAAACAAATGGGTTCATATCCTCCGGGTCCAAATCTGGACCATATATTAGTATAATCGATTGTTCAGATTTGCTCATTGACTCTCACCAGTCACCAGTAAGAGTTTTTGAATAAATTTGAATAATTAATTACAACAATAAACGATCCAAATTTAAATTGTCTTGTCCAGAACAATAGAGGATCCAATAAACAAATACTCCTATTAGTGGACTCAATAAACAATGGGATTTTTTTTTTTAATCACACTTTATACATCAGAGGAGTGTTAGCATGTTAGTTAATAGGGGATTTAGAGGCTGTCTATTACCCTGAACCACAAACCCGCTTCTCACGACGCTCGAACTTCGGCCTCTATTGAGAAAAAATGAGACAACCAACTGAACTAGCTTGGTTTCTCATGACTAGGCCTGAAATATGTGAATGCTTAATTGGCGTTTATAAATTGAGGCAGGCAACTGTCACTAGTAGGAGAAAATCTTGTATTTTCGGTGGTGCTACAAACACATGTTTACAACATTCAGTCGTAACCGTCCAAAAGTGTTTTGCACGGTCGGGACTTTATTGACATTTTTTCAGAGAAAGAGTTAAACTTTTCCCTGAATTTTTTTTATTAAAATTCGAACCGCCCAAAACACTTGTGAACGATTGCAACTAGTTGATGTTATAAACAAGCGCATCTCCGTAAATAAGTATTTCTCCACCAGTAATAGTGGTTCTCAGTAGTACCGCAAGAAATCGTAAATGCTTCATTATGAGGTCCTGGCACTAGATTAGATTTTTGTTGCTATCGAATTCAAATTGACTTTTAATGGGAGGCAGAGTTGGCAGCAACTCATGTGGTTCACAGTAGCCGTAGCTAGTACTCCGTAGTGATATTTTCTCTCTTCTCAAGCTCAAATTTAAGGTGCTCACATGCACCATGTCCCCATTGCTTTGTTTCCAAATGGCTTCGTGACAAGAGGGAACCAAAATCATAGGACGCACGGGCAATCTAAAATGTTCATTGGTATCATTACACCTTCGTAAAAGACAATGATTTTACTTGGCCAAAAATGCTAGGGGTAGTGGCCAAATAAGCATAGATACTAAATGAGAATTTAGAAGATTGAATTAAATACTTAGAGTTATTCGATTGAGTTAATATTTTACGAGATTACTCTAAAGAATTTTTTTAAATTTATCAATGGATTGAATCACTTGTATGGGACTCCGGAATGAGACCCACACATCTAAAAAAAGAATTTGATTGGTACCCATAGTTAGGTTGTTACTTGGCATCACTTGAAATCTAATTCGGTTCTCAATTTTCAACTATATCTCAAGTCTACTTTGACGATCAAAATCATTAATTTCTAGCAAAAAAGCTCTATTTTTTCTATAGAAGAAAATTGAAGGGCGAGTTGTAAAGCCACTCGTAGATTATCCTTTTTGACATTTGATTTTTTGCTGTCTTTTTTTTGGTTTTTTTAGGAATATAGACTGTCCTGCCAACTTGCGTGCACTTCAGATTAATCTCCACAATTCCTCCCATAACCGTTTCAAACACTAGCGCGTGAGGTGAGTTATTTGTTTTGCATTATACTTTCAAAACTCTTTCCGTGAATGTTTCCCTGAAAATAATTGAAACACTATGATTTTTTTTTCCCCAAACTTTCGGAAAATATATTCATAAAGCAATGCAGGAAGTTTTCAGATATTTCTAGAAATTATCTTCTTCTACAACTAAAAAACAAAAAGCCATTGGCAACCAAATTTTTTTTTTTCATTTGTTAATCTTAATTTAAACTATCTTAGGGGAATTAGGAGAAGGGATGGGATTTACGGGCCGGGAATCAAACCGTGCCCATGTTCATGAGAGTTTATATAAGGGAAGCATTGGCAACCAATAGTAGAGTATGAAATGGAATTAATGGAATATCATTGAGAACAACAACAAAACTTCTACTGAAATACTGCTACATAATATGTCCTTATAATTAGGGAAAATGATAGCTAGAGACGTGTTTTAATAATTAATACCCGCAAGTGACATTTTCAACATTAGCAAATGTTCTTAGCTTGTACTTGGCTGATATTAATTATCAAAACACGTTCTGGCCGTCATTTTCCCTTACAATTAACTAGTACTGGTAATATGTACCGTCCATTAAAAAACCCACTGTATGATACAACTTTACACTCGACAACAGAGAAGCACATCCCACGTGCTCCCATACCTCACAGCACCGATCTGCTACAATCAGCTCTACCGAAACCCACTCTCCTATTGGCCAAATCATACTCCACCCACATGTTCTGCTGATGAACGTTCCCGATTATGCTCCCGGGGATCCCAAGCGAATCCGACCGTCCGATCCCCAGGCAGTGGACCCCACCCCCAACATCACCCAACACCCTCTCCTTGTCGATCACAACCTCCACTCCCTTCTCGTACTCGAACACCAGATCGCCTATCAGCCGTCCGATCGAAATCGCGTCCCCGTCGAAACACATGTCCAGTACCCCTTCGTACACGTAACCCTTCTTGAGCTTCGCCCCGACCGATTCGAGGATTGCACCCCTCACCTTGGTGTAAGCCTCTTCCACCAGGTAAGTGTACTCGCTGCCGGAGTCGATCATCGTCTGGCCAACTCCGCCAGCGTTCGGCCGGAAAGCTGCGGCCGATATGTTCAGTTTTCTCGAGCCGAGTCGGATTCCGACCAGCGGGAGGGTGAAGGCCAGAGGGTCGAAATTCGGCATGCGTTGACTTTGAGAGAAAGTCAAAATGTTGACGTACTGGAATGTTTTCGAATTGGGGTTTTGACCCAAGTAAAACCCCCCACTCGGCGGAGCTCCGTCGTGACTGGGGCGGAGCGGGGTGCAGTAGGAGAATTTAGTAATCTTGGCTTGGGAGGCGAACGACAGCCGTCCGAGATTCATTCCCAAAATACCTTGCGCGTCGGAGGTGTCCGTGGCGCAACCGAGGATCAAAGGAGGGGTGCTCTGGGTACTCGAAAGAGCGAATTTTTCCCTGACCAAATTGCCCTCGGCCAAGGTCCCGTCGGCGTAGAAATACGAGTAGTGACAGAGCCGGTTCTGGTCGCACGAGGTGGGGAGGGTGTAATCGGGAACCCGGGGCTTGCATATCGGGTGGTTGCAGGGGAGGAGAGAGAAGGAGGAGGAGAGAGAGGGGTCGAACGACGTCGTCGGAGGGGGTTTCTTGGGAGGCATTTTCTTGTCGCACTGGATCCACGACAGCTGGCTGCCGGTGTCGAGGACCATCTGCTGGGTCTGCGGCGGGGTCCCTATCGGGAGGGAAACGACGAGGGCCATTGAGTACTTGAACGCTGATCTATAGTTGTAGGGTGGGGCGTTGGTAGTGATTGGGGCGCGGTTGGGTTGGGTTGAGGAGAGAGAGGACAGGAGGTTTTTCGGGGTGGGGGGAGGAGAGAGAGGGAGGGAGGTGAGGGGGAAGGAGAGAGAGAGGGAGGGGTCGAGTGGGGTTTTGGTGGGTTTTTGGGTTGAGAGGGGGATGGAGGTGAAGAAGCAGAGGAGGACGAGGAGGAGGACTGGGTTGAAGTGAGCCATGGGAGGAGAGAGAGAGAGAGAGAGAGAGAGAGAGAGAGGGTTTTAGTGAGAGAGAGGGATGGGGTCAGAGACGAGAAATGTGGGTGTTTAGAGTGAGGTGGGTGGGGTATTTATATAAGGGGTTTTGAATGTGAGAAAAGGGCAGAGAGAGAGAGAGAGAGAGAGAGAGAGAGAGAGAGAGAGAGAGAGGCGGGACTGGGGAGGGTAGGGAATAGGACAAGAAAACAGAAAAGGGAAACGCGGTTTCTGATCCTGATAATGGAGCGGTAGATACTACTGTAATCCGACTGAGATTTTAAACGAGTAGAGTGTAAAATGAGAAAACAGAGGATCTTAAATGTTCAGTTTAGCTGTTCAGGTTACGCAGAGGCTCCTTCCATTGGATTCATTATGACATTTCTAACCTTATCTTGTACTCGGTAAATAATTTTACAGTACTTGTGGAACATAGTCCAGTTGCGAACTTGAGAGTATCAAAGCAGAGTATAGTTCTCAACAACGGACTTAAGGGTCGGGGATGGGGGTGCTGTAGTGCGTTCGGCACCATTCGGCCATTCATTTCGACAATGAACGACTCATATTTGAATCTCAATAAGAGACGGTTCGTATCTAAAGATGCTTAGATTAAATTTGAACACTACAAGTTGCAGTGCAGGAGTGGAATACAAAATCTCCAAACCCAAGGATCGGATATAGTTCTTACTTCTTAACAACGGACTCGAGGGTCGGACGAGTCTGAACGACTATTTTACCCCAGTTTTAAAAATACTGGTAGAATGAAAGTATTTTTTATTTAAAGAAGTCAAAATTAATTAAATTCGCTGATTCAACATCTTAAGAAAAATCTGATACCGGTCCATCCAAGTAGTTTTTGAAGAGTTTTAATAATCATGTTCCTAAGATTGTATGTATCTATAACAGATTAATACTACAGATCTGAAACATCACTTATTCGATATGGAGATACAAAATTGTTTACGCATCTATGATCAGATACAACTATAATTTTGTAATTGTACAGATCGATCGAAAAATATTTTTGATAATTTCGTAGGTATTTGTTTTTGTAAAATATGCCTTTTATACGAGATAGTAAAAAAATTTAATGTCCATACACTTCATATTGAAATGAGTATGTGTCTGTCCTTGAAGTAGCATACGTAAAAAATTATGAGATATTTAAAATTCGAGATCAAGAAATTGTTTTTATACTTCTCTGTCTATCTTCTTCCACGTCTTTATTTAGATGTCCAATGTTTTGTAGACTAGAAAAATATTAGAACATGAGGGGAAAAAATGTTTAATTAAGTGTTTAAATTATTTTGATCACATGTATAAGAAAAAAAAAACGTGCAAATAAAAAGAAAGCGTTAAAATTGTTTCTCTTCAAGTCTCTTTTTTTTCTTTTCTAGTAAATATTTTTTGTTCCCCTTCAAGTTTATAGCAACATGTTAATTTTGGCCTTAACTTAAACTTAACTTAAATCTGAAATTTGTCTTTATTTAAATTTTTCTCGCATTTTTTTGTTTTGCGCCAAATTTTTTTGGGTTATTAATTCGTCTCAATGAGAGAAATTGAAAAAGTAAAATTTTGGCATTTTTACCCAAGTATTTTGAGAAATTACCATTTTTTAGGGCTAAAAAGTGATAATTTCTTAAAATACTTGGATAAAAGTAAAAAAATAAATGACTTTTCCAATTTCTCTTGTCGAGACGAATCAATAACTCAAAACAATTTGGCTCAAAACAAACAAATTTAAAAAAATTAAAATAAAGATAAAATTTTCATATTTAAATTGAGCTCAAAAGAATGCAGCCTAAATCTTCCCTAATGGAAAGTCGAGGACCCAATTAACAATTTCACCCAAAACGAAACCTAGTTAGGTAAAAACCAAGCATTAATCGTTTCCCATGTCCTTTTTGGATTGCCAATAATGGGAGAGGCAGCTGTGGCCTGCCTACGTCTTTCTCTTGTTGTATAGTAGAAGCTAAAAATAATTGTATACGATCCCTAGTCCCCAGAAGGAATGTGTTGTACAGTGCATATTTCTAACCTTAGCCACACGTTACCTCTCTCTCTCTCATAAATATCGCTTTTAAGTTGTCAAAGAATCAAGATATGTCACCTATGTACGTCAAATGTCATTATAGATTGCTCACTGTAAATGATACTGATGTCCCGTTCGATTAAATAAGAGCTCGACACGTTTGATAAATAAACCGAGCTCAATTTGGAGCTCAAACACTTTGAAGGTCGGCTCGATTTGTTCGCAATCTTATGTGGTCATATAAAATTATGGAACTTTAATTACTTTTTGATTCGCCTTTGAGAGGCTCTAGCCGTATATAGACAAAATTCGTAGAGGAGGTGACCGTAAAAAACGGACAAACTTGAAGAAGTGTCTAGATAATACACCATTTACTATTTTATGTACTTTACATATACGTAAATAAAGACGGAAAAAAGAGGGGAGAAAATTTTAAAGGGGATCGAATGCAGATATATATTACTTCTTTTTTTTGATAGGAACACAATCTTACTTTTATCTTATGACTTATGATATATATTTAACTGCAATGAAAATTGCGGTCCCTGCCAAGCACCTTGTCAAGCGGGTGCAAGACACATCCGAATCATCCAAAAGTATTTTCAGCGGTGCGAATTTAAAAGCAAACTCTTTTTGATTAATACGGAGTATATCCGTTAGAGATTGATCACCAAACCTACCAAAAATTGTTGTTAATGCTCTAGCCTCTAGGCCAGCTCTTTCGGCAGGATATTCCTCGAGGAAATTAGTAATAAACAATCATTAAAGTTTACATTTTACGTCTTTAGTTTTTGTTTTTCTTTGAGTAACAAAAAACCACTAAAAACTTAATGCATTTTACCATTTCATTTCCACTAATAAAAAAATTTCAATTCCATTAACAAAAAACTTGTCAAGAAAAACTTTTTTTGCGACAGTAACTCTACTCACAAACTCATTAACAACTTATTCACTACCGGAAACAACTTAGTAACATTGTTCAACAACTTATTCACTACCGGAAACACCTAACTTCTTAACCACAAATAAAAATCTATAAATTTTTCACTACCGGAAAACACCCCATTAGACCTCTTCATAAATTTATAACGTAGACCATCTTTTCTACTCTGTCACCATACTGTTTGTTTGTGGGTCCAATCCTAGATCTGAAAAAATATCTGAACCGTTAATCTCGTACGTAGATGTCATCGGAGAAAACATTATTGAAAAAAAACATTTATTTTAATCGGACATAAATAGGCAAGAGAACAAACCCAGTTTCGGTGGAAGGCAAATGCAATGTTCAATATAAACCGTCCATTTCGACCAAAATAAATAAATACATTTTGTTCCGTTGGCGCCTCTAACCATGCCCAATCAACTTGATTTTGCTCAATAATGGAGTATTATTTCCAGCGGCGTCTCCTCAATGAACAATTTAGATCAACTTTTTGAGACTGAGCTGGGACTTACAAAGTTGCACATAGGGTGAGAAAAAACCGTCAATCCGCGAACCCGGTCCAAATAAACCAAACTGCATAGTTTTGTTCGGTTTTTTAGTAGTGTGGTTTGGCTCCGGTTTCAAAAAATTATAAACCGTGTTCAATGGTTTAGTTTGTGGATTTATGTTAACGATTCCGGTTCCAATCCGATATGAACCGTATGTATGTGTGCATATATAATATGTATATATATTGATATATACACGATTTAGATTTACCAAATAAAACTAGCCTAAGCCATAGTAAATTAATTTCTTAATCTAATACTCTAAATTTGTATGATGAAATTTGAAACTACTCTTATATTGCTATTTTAACTAAACCTAATGTAATAAACATAAATTGACAAATTGTATCCATCTCTTTTTTCCCGGTCAATAATAGGGACTCTTTGTTAGCCACTATTTTCTCTCTTAAAAGTTCTTTATTTACTATATTCCTTACATAGAAAAATAATTGGTTTTAATACTAATAATATTTGATTTAATATGTCTCTCAGTACTTATTTAAATAGTTTATGAAAGTAGGTATCTCAATTTCATGCAAACCGTGGTTCAAAATTGGAACCGAATCGTATTTTTATGGCTTGGATTGGTTTGGTTCTATGCATTCTATGGTTGGTTTGGTTCTCCAAATTAACAATCTGTAAGTATTGGTTTGGTTCTTGGTTTACTATAAAATTGAATCAATTCGGACCATGCTCACCCCTAATTGCACATGTTTTGAGCGGAACTTGAGAGATGGTGCATGGAGGTGTATTGGGAGTACATCTGGCTCCTCTTCAATTCCTTTAAATGGATTGGAGAGAACACTCTTTACAAAATTGTCCGTGTTCTCTCCAATGATTGGAGCGGAGCGGGACTCGTATACTGGACTTGTTGGTCGATCCCATTTGTGATATAAAAATTAGAGTAAATTACAGTAAACCCCCCTCAACCAACCTGCATTTTCACTTAACCCCCTCCGACTACAAAACCCAACAGTGTGCACCCTCTAACTATCCAGAATTGACACTTAACACCCTTTTGTTAGGTCTCCATAGGAAAAATGCACCGACGGCCGTCTCCGGCCACCGGGCGGCCGATCCGAGCCGTCCAAAAATTTTTAAAAAAATAACCGAGTGGGCTAAAGCGGGAATCAATGGCATCCGACGTGCGTAGGTGCTCGATCCAAACACCCCAATAATTTAAATGGGGTGTTTAGTTCGAGCACCTACGCACGTCGGATGCCGTTGATTCCCGCGTTAGCCCACTCGGTTTTTTTTAAAAAAAATTTTGGACGGCTCGGATCGGCCGCCCGGTGGCCGGAGACGGCCGTCGGTGCATTTTTCCTACGGAGACCTAACAAAAGGGTGTTAAGTGTCAATTCTGGATAGTTAGAGGGTGCACACTGTTGGGTCTTGTAGTCGGAGGGGGTTAAGTGAAAATTTGGGTTAGTTGAGGGGGGTTTACTGTAATTTACTCTAAAAATTATATATGCCCAGGACCTGCTCTTTCGGCTGGATCTTCCTTGCGGATTAAGAAAATCTCAAGGAAATTACTTGAAAAATTAAAGTTTGCATTAGGTCTTGGGTTTTTGTTTTTTTAGTAAGAAAAATTAGAGTACTTTATGAAATGTTTTTTTTCACATAATCTACAATTTAGACCGACCATCTTTTCTGCTTTGTCACTCCAAATAAACAAAACACATTTTGAATTCCAAATTTGCGTTCACACAAGCTTTCAAGTGATCAGTGATTATCAAATACGTGGGACCATTTGAGTAGGAGGCGGGTCCATGTAAACTAAAGGGCAAAGTCCACTTTGATCCCCTGTGGTTATCGTCATGTGTAGATACTTCCTCATGGTTTAAAATTGACCACATAACCTACTTGTGGTTTTGAAAATGTGTTGATAGACTCCCTACCGTCATGTTTTCCATTCATATTAACGGACACAACATTAAAAGACCGATATACCCTTATTATGTCCCTTGATTCTTTTTTTTTTTTAAATTTAACCACACCATCTCCTATATCAAAAATTGAATCCAAATTGTTGATATTGTAAATTTTGACGAGTACTGCATCTATGTCAAAATTCAAGTCAATCAAAAAATGAAAAGCTCATGGTCGAATTGATTTTGTTATGAAATTAAAATTTCAAATTTGAATTTACTAAAAATTACTAGATCACTGGGTTATTAATGCCTGATCGAGATGATTTTTTTACGGAGATACTCTATTTTTTATTTAATACATTATGAATAACTCAGATTACATTCTAGAGACATGTGAGATACACCTCCGTTAATATGGGTGGAAAACATGACTGCAAGGGGTCTATTAGCACATTTTCAAAACCACAGATAGGCTATGTGGTCAGTTTTAAATCATGAGGGTGGTATCCGCACATGGGCGATACATACTAAGGGGGTGTTTGGCAGAATCTAAAATTTAGAGCGCACAGTTCTTGTCGTAGGAGAATTGTTTTCCATCATTGCACCGCACGCACCATTGCTGCCACTGATGAATTGTTTTGTTCGATTATCATTCCTAGCCACAAAAGTAGAAAGAAATCATTTCACTATATTCACGCAATATTATCGAGAAAATTTTGGGTATGGGGAGGGTACAGCCATGTGGTGTCTCACACTCTATCCGAGTCGTCCAATACTTTTTTGGACTGCCCGAATTTACGGGGGATGTTTTGTAAATTTTGCACTTAAAATTTACCCCCTCAAATTTGAGCCGTCCAAAAGTGTATTGGGTGACTCAGATGGGGTGCCGGGCACCATGTGACAATACCCTCTCTGTACCCAGAATTTTTTGTTGAGTTACAATATTAGTCTCTTTTTTTTTGAAATTAATTGAGGTGCATATATAAATTACCCCGAATACCCCTAATAATTATCTCAAAAGAAAAAGAACATTGGAACACAAAATTAAGAGTACTTCTGTAATAAACCAAAAAGTCTGTCCACACTGACTATCAGGGCACAGGTTTTGTTATGGGCTCATTAAGGATTCCACACAAATAATTCGAATCGTTCATTAAATGTAAAATAATTTTTAAAGGGTTGCAGCAAAAAAATCAGCTCAATCCGATATCTATATGTGCTCGATCCAATCGTTTAACTTTTCATTCAGATTTCAGAATAATGAAAAGTTAGACGATTTGATCGAGCTTCTATAGATATCAAATTGAGCTAATTTTTTACGAAAATCCTTGAGAAAATGTTATACTTTAAATGATTGGCTCGAATTATTCGTATTAGATCCGTGGTAGGCTCCACTATGGAATTTGTGCACAGATTATTAGTGTGTGGTAGGTTTCTTTTGAAACTCATATCAGCACCACCACAAGCGACGCAGAAAGTTTTTTTTTTTTTACATTATGCCACGAACTCTCCTAATCCAAAAAGTCAAAAAAAAAAAAAAAAAAAAAAAGACACATGCAAAGATGAAGTAAAACAGATCGATTCCGACATGATGTGTGACAACCCGAATTTTTACATTGCCTCAAAATAAATACATCTCCAATAATTATAAGTCTTCAAGATAAATATACATGATGGGCTCTAAAAACCTCCAAAATGCTATATATTTTTCTAAATAATCTCTATAAAGCTTGATCCTTCAAATACTCCAACTCAGGTCCCCACTAACTTTCTCTGCACCTGAAAAATATGAAACACCCGGGTAGTATATGGGATATAGCAAATCAAGAAGGATCATTCTGAACGTATTTTTTTTTTTTTCATTTGTAGCCTCCTACCCGGCTCATCTCGATAACATGTCAAGCACCACACAGGTCAAAATCTGTATAGCAACTTGGGGCCTATAAACATTCTAGACTTCCTGTAGGGCAGTCAATCATACATCTTTCATACTTCTGTGACCTGGTGGACTTGTACATGTACTAATCTATTCCATGGCTGAAAGCCAAACATTTTCCATATCACAATACAAGAAGTGACAATAATCGAGTCAATAAACTTAGAGATCAAATGAATACAAATACAAGAGAATCAAAGAATACTTTTTACAAAGAGATTTAGTTAAGAATACATTGCATACTACCCGATACCTTAAATAAGTATCGTATGATAGATGAACACCACCTAAAGAATCGACTCCATAAGTTGTACCACTATTGGACCTCAAATCACAAATGATTTTCTTGCTCCAAATGATGAATAGCTCACGGGTTTGCATGCGTACAAAAGAACTCTGTGAAAATGGGAAAGAATCAATTTACTGTCTAAGAGGAGGACAAAGATTCTTCACCTTACAAATTAGGGAAAGATTACAATACACATTCCTTAAAAAAATGTACCATATACACATATTTTATGGTTCATTTATAACATTTTAGTGTGTTTAATTCGTAACTTTTATTCTAGAATTCATAATCTTTTAGCAGTACGGTTTATAATATTTTCATTATGATTCATAATATTTTGGTATATTATAGACTTTTTCTGCAAATTATGCACATCGACATGTAAAGCCACAAAGGTGTGCCAGTGTGCCACCTGCCCATGGATTCTATACAATCACCACGTGTATGACACTCACACCAAGCTACTCTCACCACAACTGAATGCCTTCTTTTACTTTTTATTTTTTTTGAATTTTGTCTAAAGTAAAATTAGTAGTTAGGAAAATACGGGATGGTACATGATGTGTTCGAAATTGTTCAATTTGTGTAAATTCTAGATATATCATGTAAAAAAGTCACATGCATCAAACGATTTCGGACACATTTGCAGCGGTCTGTAACATTACTCTTTTGTCGTAATATCAGGGCCACATCACACACTCCTATCCATATGTAAGGTCCCACGGATACGTTGGCAATAATATGCAATTTGTGTTGTTTTGTGCACGATTTAATCAAGTACTCCCAACAACCTAGCGTTGGATTTTAAGTTTCCAAGCCTGACGTGCATGGCATCAAAATCTCAACAGAATAGATTGCAGGATAAATCAGTACCGCACAGTTGACAGCACACTCATTTGTGGGCCCGAGCAGTGGCGGGGTTAAGATTTTGACCCGAGTGAAGCGGGCCGACTTAATAGGTATATATTTTTTTTATCGTAACGTAGTTTAAGCTACTTCAACTGCCACGTGGTTATTTTTTATTTTATGAAGGAAATTGAGAAATGAGAATGTAACATAACCGATTTTTTTATCAATTCAAATTTAAGGTGGTGGGTCATGACTGGAGCATAATTCTGATTTAACCCATCAAGTTTGGGCCCAATCCGAACTCATCTCGAGCAGTTCGCAATTAAAACCTTCTTGGACTAACGGCGGTCCCATTAATACCTTTTAAGGACATGCTAAAAACATTTGTTAATGAATAAAATGTCCTTGACGAATATTAATTATCAAAACACGCCATTGACTGTCATTTTCCCTAATCCAAGAATTCAGTGGCCCCTTGTTCTACATAGAATTGGAAGTTTGTTTTGGCAGAAAATTATTGATAGGGGGAAAGAAAAATTGGTTACGAAAGGAGAAGGGAGTGATATGTTTGTGTTCCTCAAAAAAAAAAAAAAACACACCCGGAGAAAATACCTTTTTGTAGTTTCCATAATTTACAAAAATTCTAAAAACGTTTATGAAAAACAAAAAACTAGAAACATGTTACCAAATAAGTTTTTTTCTTTAATTTTCAAAAAAGTAAAAACAAAAATCAAAGACTGAAAAACAAAAAGATTACCCAACGCCTGTAAATCATGCTTTCTTGATTTCTTGTCATTATTTCTTGTTGAAAACTCGTCCTCTGTGTTTGCATTTGCAGAGATCAAAATTAGAGAGATTTAGGCTCCGTTTGTTTCGATGTAAAATGTTTTACAATGTAAAATATTTTCCATATAAAATGTTTTTTCAGAAAATAAACTTCAAACTTTTATTTTCCGGTGTTTGGTTGACACTTGAAAATATTTTCGGAAATCAACAAAATAGTGTAGAGAGGGAGATGGAGAGTTTAAACGGCGGATAGATATGAGATTATTGGAATTGAACGTGGGTCAGGATTGGCGGTTGAGGAAACTGAGCAGTGAAAATTGCAAGAGAAGGCAGCAGGTTCATTTCGGAAAATAACTTACGGAAAATTTAAGGGTAAGTCATTTTCATCCAATTGATGGAAAATGTTTTACATATAAAATATTTTCCTCATTTTTTACACAACCAAACACCGGAAAATAGGTAAAACATTTTACTGGAAAATATTTTACCTCCAAACAAACGGAGCCTTATCCATAAGGATTTTGACATAAAGTTTTGAGCGATGGTGCTAGTGTGGTGTGCCGGTGCTTCTGTTGGTGTCCGTGAAGTGTAAACATCCCAAAACTAACTGACGTATGACAATTAACCAAACCCACAATATAAAAATAAGGAAAATAATTTTTACACCCTAATTTTTTTTATAAATGCACTCCAAAATTTACTATTACTCCATCTTTTAATAAATTTGTGTTGGTGTGTAGACAAATTTTGGAGTGCATTTAAAGGAAGGTAGAGTGCAAAAATTGTTACTCTAAAGACAATGAGTATATGGGTATCGATCCATAGGTACCGATTGTATACCGATGGACTCTGTTGTAGACTCATCTCAGATTCCAAACAAATCATCGGAGCCATTGATTTTCTAAATGATAGTTTATAAAGTATTTAGTTAAAAAATCTTCTCAATCCAATATCATAGAGTACTTGATCCATTAATTCAATTTCCTTCCATAATTTGACTGTGAATTCTGAACAAAATATTTGACAAACTATCCAATTGCTTACCAGTATCCGATTGGGCTCACTTTTTACCAAGATGCTTGAGAAGCTAGTCTCTACAAAATCAATGGCTCTGATCATTTGTTCGGAACCTGGTACAGCCCCACACAAGCACACCTCATCGATACACAATTTGTATAAAAAGGGTAAAGGACCCATCAGATCACCTGTACTAAAAATCATTTGTACCTCTGTTTCCATGCATTTTTTAGCTGATAAATTTTCAACAACTGTACGACAGTATCTTATCTGGAAGATACATGTTGTGCTTATTTTGATCAACAGAAAATGCACAAGAATATAGGTACAGAAGATTTGAGCTCGGTTATGAAGTAGTCGTAGTAGTAGAAGATCGACAAACATTAATTAAGACATGAAAATGATATAAAGTTTGAGGATAAGGTGCATCGTTCACGGATATTGATAGATAATCTAAGGAAGTGATGATTCACGAGATGAAGGGTTTAATCTATCTATTTCAGGACAATGAATGAATGGGAAAAACAATTAACACTACACGACACAGGTGTCAAACGTGAGCTTAGTGACCACTGACCAAACCCCTCTCCTTTTCAAGTTTGTTTTTCTGTTTTTGTTTTGGGGGAATTACTGTTCAGTGGTTCTTGGGGCAAATAAGTACCAAGTCATGGAGTAGTTTTTGTGAAATTCCTCTAGAAATGAAATGGAGAAAACTAATTCATAATACATGAAAAGGGCCACATAAAAAGACTAATATACCCCCCTTGTATCATTCTGATTTTTCCAGCAGAAAAGCACACCCACGCACACATATAGATATATACATACATATACAGAGGATAGAGAGAGAAACCCTAATTTTGAAATCCTCAAATTGACGACTTAAATCTCAAATTTCGACACTAGAATGGGATTTGGGGAAGTGAGGGAGGTGTGTGGTGGTAGGTATCGGTGGTGGAGGAGGGCCGAGAGATGGAGGTGAGGTGGATGTGGTGACTGGACCGGAGGAGAGGAGCCGGGGAGGTGGGGTGGGGTGGTGCGGCGGTAGGAGGCTGGCCGAGAGGGGGGCCGGTTATGGTGGTCGCCGGCGGCGGTTATGGTGGTGAACCGAAGGTGGTGGTGGCTATGGCTACCTCTCTCTCTCTCTCTGCGGGACAGGAGGGATGGGGGGAATGGTGGGTGTGTGTATGAGTATATGTGTGTATATAATAAGGGGTGGGAGGGAAATTGGTGGAATTAATAGGCATTAATTAGTGAAAGAGAGGAAGAGAGGTGGGTTTGGCCGTGGGATGTGGTGGTGTTGAAGGGGTTGAGGTCCTGAGAAGGGGGATTTGTGTTTTTGTTCTTTCACTGTATAGAGAACAATGGAGCCAATGAAATGTCGTACAGGGGAAGGGTTATTTTTGTCCGTGTAAGTTTGAAATACCATGTCTGGGTAATTATTTGTTTCCTTGTCATTACTTCACAATTTCGAAAAAGTAGTCCATGACTTGGAACTTGTTTGCCCCTTGTTCCACTGAACCGTAATTCCCCCTTGTTTTTTTTCCAATCTTCAGTGGAGTAGTCAGTAGATTATAATATCGATAACATGCATTCACTTTATTTTAATGTAAAAAACTACGGCACGCATTTAAGAGGGAGTTGATAGAAGGCTGGTTGGTCGAGTAAGAGCATGATCATGAACAACAAGTAGGAAAGGTATAGTCCTAAACTCGAACCTTCGACTCTTGAGGTCGTTTAAAATTTGTCCGGTTATTAACATCAGAATTGGAGAATTAATCGGGGTGCCGAAGCATGCATGGATTTGATTACCAAAAAAATGTTCTTAATATGGAGTTTGCTTCTCCTCGGGTGGTTATTTGGTAATTAAATACAGTTTTGATTTTATTTTTTATTGGCAAAAATAGTATTTTTTTTTAATATAGGAAGGAGAAGGGGATTCCAACAAAGAATTGATAAATACCGTCAATTGGAAACAAAGCCCAAATACTTCTTAGGGACAAAAAAGCTCAAAACACCTATGGGCCTAAAATGCCCCGTCAAAAATATTCAAAATCTAACCCTAATCTTTTGGGGAAAATCAACACCCTGGCGCCCAAAATGCTGCCAACACCGCCTTTAGATAGAAACAAACCGCCACCACCGGACCGTCGCATAGCACCATGCCACCAAAACAGTTTTGATTTGTGGTTAAAGCTTGTTGAACTGATCATCTTGAAAAGAAATACAAAAAAAAAATCAAACTCGATAAACTTAAAATTAAAAGTCACGCGAAAGAAATATTTTTATCTTGCCAAAAGTTACAAGGTAAATATATACTACCATTCATTTTTACATGTATGCTTCACCCACGCGAGTGCCAATTGCGATCAATCTGAATTTCACATAAATGAAGTAAAAAACGAGTCCTTAATTGAAGGTTTTTTATTTTTTTTTTGACAAAATTGAGTGAAGATCATATTTACAAAAGTGCTTGATTTAAAAGTGCAATCTTACAAAGTGAAAGGAAAACATATGTAATGAATTGTACACGTTGTAATTAATCAAGGAGAAGGTTTTGATTTATCAATCGACCTATGGGCCAACTATTTAGACCCGAAAAAAGAAAGAAATTATCCTTCGTCCTATAATTTTAATTAGTACAATATGAAATTAAATTTGAGTTCTTTTAATTGGGAAAGTTATAAAATTCATTTGTACACGTGCATGTATAGTTTTAAAGTGTTTTTTCACCATTTACAAAATTAAGTGGAAAAAATTATACATGGATGATATAGTTTTATTATATGATTTGAAAAATAA
>BPLS01000281.1:559591-583268 GCA_019656275.1 Rhododendron kiyosumense | reverse complement strand
TCAACCTACCATCACCCGATATCCTCAACGGAAAAATCTCCAGCCCATACTTACAAATAAACATGATTGTTGAATCCATGACAACTGCACACAACCAACGAAAAAAAACACGTTATATATCAAAAAGAGAAGAACATTTCAAACATATATGGTCATATATGGTTATAAAAGAACAACAACTTTATATACAGAGTATTTGAAAATGGGAGTATATAATGTCATATAACGTTATATAATTATACCAAAGTCGGATAAGAACTGATCCAGTTCATCATGCACAAGTATATAACATTGGTGGTCATATTGTGCACGAATGTCATATGTAACTGGTAACTTTACAAAGTAGAAAATACAATGTTATATAACGTTAAGAAATATCAATAACGTTATATAAGTGCAACAAAGTTATATAATAACAACAACATTATATACAGAATATTTGAAAAGGGGAGTATAGAATGACATATAACGTTATATACGTATAACTTCGTTTTTTAAGAATTGATCCAGTTCATCATGTAACTCTTAAATATACAACAACAACTTCAAAAACGATACAAAGGAGAGAGACAGGGAGACGATTACATCAAATCAAGAGAGAGAGAGCGAGAGAGATCGAGAGAGAGAGCGAGAGAGATCGAGAGAGAGAGCGAGAGAGAGAGCCGAGAGGGAGACGACTTGGATCAATAGAGATAGACAACAGACTACTCTTCTTCTCTGTCGACTTGGATCACCGGAGGAGATTTGTGAGGGATCAAACAATTTTACCGAGACTGCTCTTATTCTCTGTCGATCGCTGAATTCCAGGATAACTGTTATTTACCGAGATATTAGCGTGGTTTCAAACGTATAAAAGATAATGGAAAAACGGATGAGATCTTTTAATGAGAGGGTAAATCTGTAAAGCATTATTTCTCTTTTAAAATAAAGTGGACTTTATGCCTTATCAAATTCATATTAGTGGACTTAGTGGGTTAGAAACTTGATCAATGGACCTAATGGATTGGAAACATGCTATAGTGGACCCTAGGCCAATTTTTTATATAATATAATAAATAAAACAAGAAAAATCCTAAACTGGCTCATTCGCCCCTCCGCACACACGCCCTCTCTCCTCCCCCAAGAACCCACCGATCAGAGGACCCAAGAACCCTAATCGATCACCCAACTCCTCTCTCTCAGTCACCCGACTCACCCCCCATCCTCTCTCTGAGCCTCCGGCGATCGACTCAGGGACTCCGGACCTCCGTCGATCGACTGTGATACTGCAGTGGTACGTCTCTCTCTCTCTCTCTCCCTAAGTCTCTATGCATTGAATAGCCACTGATTGTCGAGTATCGACTGTTCATGCGATTTTTGAATGTGTTTTTTGCGATTTGTGACTGTATATGGCTTTTGGCTGTTGGGACTTTTCCTTTTGGTGCGAAATCAGAAACTCTGATTGCGTAATTTGGGACTCTAATTTGTGACTGTAATTTGGGACTCTGATTTGTGACTTTTCCATTCAATCGGGGACTCTAATTTGTGACTGTTTTTTTGCGATTTGTGACTGTAAATCAGGTAACCTGCGATTTGTGACTGTAATTTGCATGTTAGTCTTTTCTTCCAGAGCAAGTTGATTATGTGGCTGTTTTTCTTTCATTCTTAGAGATTCTTTGGTCAATGTCTTGATTACACTTGCTTTTAAGATATATTTCTCCTGTCTGGGATCACTTCAACCAAATTAAAGTGGGTCAAGAAACCAAATGGGCTGAGTGTAAGTATTGAAAGAGACGAAATACGACTGAAAGTAAAAAAAATATGGTGTTAGTAATTTGAAAGCTCACATCCCCAATTGCCTGATACATCCTAATAGAGACCAACATGGACGATAAAATCTTTCATTCAAACCCACATATGGGGGTGTTGAGGTTGTTATGAGTGTCTTTTCTTTTGATGATGATTGTAAGAAGCTCTTGCGGAGATGGTCATTATTGATGAATTACCATTTAGGTTTGTTGAGGGGATTCGGTTTAGGAAGTTTTGTAATGTCATGCAACCAAAGTTCTCACCGGTCCCTTCTTGCCAAACTATAACTAGAGTGGTTGCTGTAATTAATAACAATGAGAGGAGAAAGTTGAAGAAATTATTGAAGGGTCGCAGGATTTACTTCACAACTGATACATGGACATCACTACAAAACCTTAACTACATGTGTCTCATGGCACACTTTGTAGATGATGATTGGAAGTTGCAAAAGAAAATCTTACCCTTCATAGATCAGGCACACTTGCCCTTTATACACAAAAGGCACATAAAACAAAACCATGCAAAAGCGATAAATTAAGCCCCATTCAGTATTGAATATCCCATGTCCTTTGGGATTAGGGCTGCAAACAAAACAAGCTACTCAAGGCTTGACTTGTTAATGGCTCAGCTTGACTCATTTAGTAATTGAGCCGAGCTTGAGCTTGAGCTTGACTTTTGGGCTCGTATGGTAAACGAGCCGATTTCAACACTCTAAAGTTTGGTTCGTTTGTATGGGCTGAGCTCGTTTGCCCATTACGTGCTGAGCCCGATTCATTAATTAAACAACCCTAATATAGACTCGTTTACCAGCTCGAACACCACAAAACTCGGATCGGTTCAGTTTATTTGCACCCTTATCTGGGATTACTTGTCCAACGAGCTCGAACATAACAAAGCTCGGATTGTTTGCACCCCTAATTGGGATTACTTGTCCAATAAACGAGCTCAAACAGAACAAATATCAGCTTGCTTGCACCTCTATTTGGGATTAGTTGTCCAATTCATTGGTAATCCTTCCATGCCAACACAGTTCATGCTTAATTCTGCCAAGTGCCAACCAATCATGCCCCAAATTAACGACAAGGAAATAAACATATAAAAGGTGCTGGGTATCATAGATACATATGTATACACACAAACCTTATAAACGCATACATAGATGTACGTACACAGTAACGAAAATGGGTTTTCCCTGCATATACAAGGCAAAAATGCTTGGAAGTATATGTAGGGAAAACTCTTTTCGTTGTAGTGTCAGTAATTGGGTTTTTCTCTTTACCAGGTTTTCTCCTTACCTTACAGAACTATAGTTGATGAGAAAGAAGGGGATTTGTTTATCCCACTGTAGCAAGTCCTCCCAAGGACACTACATGCTTGTGGAACAAAACTAATTAATAGGATTACCCAAGAGGGTATAATTCAGAAAAACAAACAAGAGAAACATTAAACCGGCAATCCTAGATTTTTATCAATGAACAACGATCTTTTCTGCTTTCAATTCTATGCTACATTTATTGTCATAATTATAAGTTTCAATCATGAAATAAGCGTCCACAAGTGTCCTTTGAGATGGAGACATTGCTTTGTCAAAGGGCACTTGTGGATGCTTATATCATGATGAAAACTTATAATAATGACAATACATTTAGTGTAGTATTGAAAGCTGAAAAGATCGTCGTTCATTGACAAAAATCTAGGGTTGCCGCTTGCCTGGTAAATTTCTCCTGTTTATTTTTCTGAATTATTCCCTCTTGTGTAATCATATCAATTGGTTTTGTTGCCATAATTTACTGAATGCTCCACAAGCATGTAGTGTCCTTGAGAGGAGCTGCTTGTTTTGGGTATTCAGCATGAACACTTGGAGGTTTTGCAAATAGAAGTATCATGGTCAGGCAGGTTGGAATCGTTGGATCTATAGAACTTACATTGCATGAAATTAGATGCATCTCATGGCATTCCATCCACTCTGTTAAACTCACATGTCATTCAAGCTTCCTTTTGGAAAATTTAACAGTGATTAGATGCTAATGGTGAATCTTGAAGGATTGATCATTTCATGTAAAAGAGAGTACTATGTAGAGACTCTTCTGCCATTTTTTTGGTTTCAATATTGTTTTTTCATTCAACATTTTATTTTGAGAGCTGGGTTGTTTGAATGGTATGAAACGGGTTATACTGAAATTACATTATGCTTATTCCTTGATTATGACATGGTTACATTTTGTATGGTTTCTTTGTCTTTGGATCACAGTGAACAAAGATATGTGTTTCTGGGTTTCAATTTCTTACTTGCTGTTTCTTGTAGGAAAATGACTCTTTGCCTCTCAATGGCTTTTGGTTGGAATACCTGGAAGGTTAAGCGGACTGAATTAGAATAATATTGCTTGATTTCAGGCTTGAGGAGTGTTGTATACTTGTATCCTTTTAGTTGAAAAAGAAGCTTTGCAATGGATTCTCAAGCGAGAAAGAAGGCATTGTATCGCGCTAAATTGAATGCAAATAAGGTGGAGAAGCGCATACAATCTCCTCTTGTTAGGTAACTTTATTTAAACTTCTGATATTGTGCATGGCTCAATCCAGTGCATTAAAAGAAGCGTGCAAATCCTTGATTTTCTGTGCCTATTTGCATTAACTCTTTTTTTCATCTAGAAGCTAAATGTTTTAGTTGAGGATCCCATCCCTCTATGTTGATCAATGCAATGGGTTTTATTGTTTGTCTTGTACGATGGAGTGGGTATAAGAGCTGGGTAGTAGAATTTTACAATAGTTGATGTTCTAGTTGTTTTCTTCCCAAAATCATGTACCTTCATCATCATTTCTTTTTTTATTGTAAAGGAGCATGGTCCTACTACAACAGTCTCATTGTTGGGTAATCAGCTCATCACCAGAGAGTAAATGCTATCACATTGGGCTCATTGAAAGTCATATTAATCTGTTTGGCGTTTATCCTAATCTTTTAAGTCCATCGGCTCTTCTGGGACCTGAAGGAGTCCTTTGGCTTGAATCCGTTGACATGAATACACATATAAGTTGGAAGACAACTTTTTTAAATTTTAGTAAAGAATTGGTGTTCCTAAGGTCAGTGGTCCTACTATGAATCCCAAGCTGCACTCAAGTTCCACAAGGTGACTTCATTGAACAAATATATGTGATGTTCTCAGGTTACCAAGTAGATGTCTTTAAGCAAACCTAAAATATGAGTTTTGTGGAATGGTCGGAATGTCGCACTTCAATCGTTTGAGTAAAAGAGAGTACTTGGGCTTTGCCTGACAATGATACTTTTCCTGTGAAGGAAAAAATATCAACCAAAAGCCTTGACTTTTTTCCTGGGCTAACTTTTAGTTTGTTGAGATTTATTATCTATTGGGTTTTTCTAATGAGTACTATTGCTAATTTGGAGTTATTCAGGTGGCATCTTATTACTTTCATTTTTGGTGCCGTGTAGGTACAATGAATTTGATCAACCTGTCTGTAGGGTATGTGACATTGTTGTGAAATCTGAGTCACTTTGGCCTGCGCACGAGGCTTCTCGTAAACATCATGAGGTGAACTTTGCAACTTGAACGTGATTATATATGGGGACTCTCAGTGTCTCACAGGGTTCAATGTGCTAACTTGCCAAACTCGTAGCTTGATATTTTGCTTGATGAATCTATTGAGCTAACAATCAATCATGATATATACATATATGTGTGTGTGTGTGTGTGTGTCTGAGTCAAAGAAGCATATGCAATATATAGAATGATAAACGTAGTCATCTTGAATTTGTAACTTGTGAAAGCAACAATCAATCAGTTTTTCTTGCCTTGATTTTGCGAATGGAAGTTGATTACAAATGTATTAATTTTTGTAGATTGTTTCCAATTATTTGCATTTGATAGTGGGAAACAGGGTCGCCTACATTGATTCTGACTTGTATTTTTGCTGGGTTGTGCCATAGACTCCCATGGTTTAGATTGATTTTTATCTATAGACAAACAGCAGAGTCACATATTATATGATAAATCAGTAGATATTTAATAGGGTTGCATAAATGGTGCTGGTTGGGATAAGGAAATGACTCCAAAGTTGTATTACTTTAACAATAATGTTAGCAGAAGCCATCCGAACCTTCAAACAGCCCTACATAATGATTCACTGGCCCATCTGCAGCTGAACTAAAACCCCTTGGTCACAATCTACAACTACTAACCAGTTTCACCACAGGATATAAAGTTGCTGGAATGCTATTGACTCTTAATGCAGGAGAGAATATAGCAGAGTTCTACCAATTTTGCAGTAGACTAAAGAAAATGGCAACTCTATGTGAAGCAAAACAGAACAATTAAAATGAAGGTGCGCTCCACGAACCTCACAGGTGCAAGCAAATTGTCATCCTTTCTCACAGTCATATAGAGAAACATATTACAGCTTCACCATTCTAGAGTTACTCTAGTGTTTTTTCACTTATTATGTGTTTTGAGGTGGATTTATTTTCATCCTGGATTTTCACTTTCATGTGTCATAAGAGAAGTTTTGCAATATCTTATTCAGTTGTTCCTTTTTGGAATTTTATTCCGCCATACTTTGTCCATGGAATATTTTGTTACAGTTAACCATCACTTTTTTTGGGGAGTGTGTGTTTACTTCTTTCTTGTTCCATTACTTCGACAGGCGATTAATAATATCAAAGCTAATGCAGCTGGACTAACACGAGTTAACAATGTAAAAGCCGAGTCCACTGCAGAGTTGCCTAAATCCAAACCTGAGCATTCTACATATCTGCGTGGTGCTAAAGATAAAGCCTCTGGGGAATTGCCCAAAGCACATTCACCGTCGTTGCTTCCGCCAGATTTTTTTGACAATAAGGAAGCAAAGAGGCAAAAAACTGGTAAGAACCTGTCATAGTTCTACCTGTTCCTTCTTAAGCCTAATATCTGTATAATACATGTTTTAGTGATGCCTGTGAACTTCACAAGCTAGGCAATATTAACTCTCTACAAGTACATTTGCTCAAATGAGTATGTAATGATGTTCTTCTTTTCCCCAAACAAAAGATAGTTAGATCCAGGTGAGATGCGGTACTTACCCAAAAGAAAATAGGCATACAAACAAGCGTATGACGGACTATGGAGAACAGCTGCTATAACCTTGTACGGTGTAATATAGTGCAAATAATGCATGGAAAGTGGGATTTTTTTCTGTCATTTCATATTTATGACAGATGAAAGTTGTGGTTCCCCATGACAATTAACTTATCATTAAGTGTGCAAATGCAGAAGCCTTCAATTTCACTCGGGATTATTGCGTTTTATTATTTCAACCAGGGGTGTGCAAAATACCCGCGGGCCGACGGACCCGCCCCGCCCCGCCCCGCCCCGAAGGGTTTCGGGCGGGCCCGAACATGTGGTCGGGTCGGGTTCGGGTTCAATTTTTCGAAAAAATCAGTTTTCAATTCGGGGCTCGGGTGCTGTTTTTCCCCACCCGACCCGACCCGAACAATTCATGTAGCTTTACTTCGGGTTGGTCGGACCCGACCCGACCCGACCAAAAAATGGGCACACGGGCGGGTGTACACCATCGTTCGGTTCGGGTTGGTTTTTCTCCTACCTGACATGGTCGGGTCGGGGTCGGGTGGCGGGCCATACCTGACCCGCCCGACCCGTGCCCACCCCTAATTTCAACTGTGCCTCTGTCATCCTGCAACTTATTTTACTGTACCAGCAATTGGTCTTTTGTCTTATAGCTGAATTCTTTGGAATTCTGAGTGTTGGAGTTCCAGTTGTGATAACCGAAAATATAAATGAATAATGTTTTTTGAGCAATTATCTGACTTTATGGTGTTTCTTGGAATGTTTGCAGCCCCAATGGAAAATCCAAATCCATTTAAAAGGCCTGGGGATTCTGCCCAAACTCGAGTGGTCGAGCCCTTGAACTCAGAGAGTACGAGAGATGCATTTTCCAGTGCCAAGGTTGTAGAGGAAAAAGGGATAGAAATTCAAGGTGACAGTGAGCAAACGTGGACATCAAAAATAGTTGCGGGTTCAGAGACCAAGGAAACAAAAAAGTATCTTCCTGAAGGATTCTTCGATGATAAAGATGCTGATCTACGTGCACGTGGCATTACGCCTGTTAAGATAGATGCCAAGTAAGTCCATACTTCTGCTTTGGCATGTTTTTTTGTTCTTAAAGCTGTTCTGCTTACATAGTAAGTGGGTCAAAATAAGGGAATGCTGCACCTAGGGTGGCGGCTACCATGGGATCTAGAGTTAATCTAGACATCTATTGTGGGTTCTTTACCTGTTTCTTAGTTTGGTCTGGCTCTGAGATCCTCATTCTATGCTAAGGCTGTTTGGAATGTGGTTTTACTCTCATACTGAGATTTGTGAGAGAACACACTGTACCGAGAGGCAATATCAATCAAAAGGGTGCCACTTGATGCCTACAAAAGCACCCTTTCTAGCTTACAAGCTTTACTTTATATCTCAATTTACTATCCCCTGTTTTGTTGATAAGGATGCTGGAGAAACCTTAAGTGGACTCTTTGGTAGCTAGGGTTCAAGTTCCAGTTGGTGGGTGGCACAGACCAATTAGAACAGGGCTGGGAATTCAATTGGAGTCTGAGAGTTGAAGGGATGTGATGTAGGGGAATATTGGGATAACAATGGTTCAGGGTTAGCAACAAAATAAAAAAGGTACTTGGTTATAAAAGGGGAGGGACTTATGGGATTGTCTTTGGATAGGTATATGACATAAGAGCGATTCAGCGATAAGAATTTTTTATTCTTATTCTTTTTTCCCTTTTGGTTCTGTTTTCTTTTTGTGTTTTATTTACTTCTGTATTTTTTTTTTCCATTGATTGTTTCTCGTGCTTAATAGCACAAGGAACTGGGACTAAAAGTACGCAGGGGGGAGGCAGTACATGGCCATTATTGGTTTGGTGCTAAAAAACAGAATTGCTCGTCTCTGCATTCCAACAATATGATATTCCTCTATAGGACTTTGTCTATTGTGACTTCTTTCTTCTTATTTACCTACGAAGTATTCAAACAATTGCAAGAAAGAAAGCGAAGAAACTATAATTAAATGAAAGGCAGAGATGAAAAGAACTCCAGTCACCTGGTGCAACATGTTTAGGTGAACCTTGTCATTTCTTGTGAATTGTGGAGTTCCTCTGCTATAATTGACATGCATATATGGTAGTTGCTTTGAAGTACCTTAACTGTCTTCCAAAGGATTGCAAATCCAACTAGCCATAAAAGTCTCACATTGACGGAAATTGGAATTTGGAGGTGATAAATCTAGCTAGCTCTAGAATTTTGATCACGTGGATGACGTAGTCCATTAGTCTCATAAAATGATCAACATATTGTAGAGGGTTATGGTATTGAAAGATGGATGGGGAGAGAGGAAAGTAAAAGGCTCCTATGAGCTGTTTGAAAATAATGTTAACCTCTCTCCACTTTTTGCATTGACTCTGTACTGTGGAATATTGACTTCTTTCAGCAGTTTTTGAGTATTTAAATGCTGGGAATTTGATAATAAAAAAAACGCTTACGTTAATTCTGATATTTTTACGTCAACACTGAATTTCTGACATGTCCTGGACAGGGATGAGTACAAGGAGTTCGAAAAGTTGATCCAAGAGGATTTGCAAGAGGTGGACAATCGTTTGGAAGAAGAGGAGGTTAGGGTTATCATTTACTTGTACAATTTATTGTAACATTTCAGCAAGGCTTCAGACATGATCAGTATCCCATTTCTCTGAAATTGCATATTGCAGATTGATGCAGCTGAGACAATAGAAGAGGCTGAGACTGAGGAACAAAAGTGAGTAATGTTTCATGGCTCGATAGAGAACTTGATAATGTTAAGGAATTTTTTTTTTCCTCCATAATTCAGAATACAGTTAACCAACATATCAATTAATTGATTGAGATAAACTGGATCAGATTTTGCAGCTTTTCTCTTTTGCAGGACCTCCAAGTGACATAGATGATAGATGTGCTATATATACTGATTTTATTGTCGTGTTGTACATAATTTCCCATGATAATGAGGATCTTTCTTTGCCATTTCCACAGGGCATATTGGGAGAGAGTGGAAATGTTGAAGAAGAAGAAAATGGAGTTAACGGCTGCTAGATCTGCCACACATAGTGGAAGTCCTCAAGTCAAGGGCAGCGAATCTAACCATGAAGATTCATCCAGTGATGATGATAGTGATGAGAATTTCACACTTAATTGGAGAGCTAAACATTTTGTAAATTCTGTCATTGCTGGTCTCTCTCTCTCTCTCTCTCTCTCTCTCTCTCTCTCTCTCTCTCTCTCCAGAGTAGTATTGGTTCCTATGATTTTTTATTAGAAAAAGAAAATAGCCTCCCTTGTATATTCTTCAAACTACATTTGATTGTATGTAGCATGTACATTCTACCTCCCCCAACTTAAGCCTCTGTCTGTTTGTGTGTGAGCATTGCTTACCTATTGCATTCTTGTAGATTGATAAGTGATGACTCACTATATGGCAGAGAAACCTTATCCGTTGCTCACAGTATTCCAGAATTATGTTTTTGTGATCCTTACTAACTTTTTTTACCAAACTTGTTGCAGATTGAAGGAATCTGTTTGATCGCTTGTCTCTGTAAGCTTCAACCTACACCCTGCTACGTTTATTCATACCTTTCGGATGCATATCAAACTTAACATTTCCAGGTTTGGTATCCTGAAGTTTGCTATGGTTCCGTTAACATACTTCAAACTGAGTCTATTGATCTTGGTAGTAGTTCGATTAATAACTATGTCACGTAGAATCGGGACAAAAGTTTTTTTTTTTCCCGGTGTTTTGTTGTTTGCAACTTTGCATGACATGGGGCAAGTCTTTCTTGGCAAAAGACTGAAAGAATTTGATTGATGGGTGATAACATTGGGATGCACACGTAGTTGCCCAATTTTGGGTTTCTACTTTTTTGTCATCTCTCTCTCTCTCTCTCTCTCTCTCTCTCTCTCTCTCTCATGTAACCTGTAATGTTGAACTTTATAGAATAATCTGTCTATGCTCCTTGATTGATCAATTCACAGACTCACGGCCAGATTTCTCTCTCCATTTTCAGGCTTGCGTTGTCTATCTGCGCAATCAACTCAATCTCTAAGGTGATCTAGGAACCTCAAGGGCCACTATGGAGATCTCCACGAACCAAATCCGAACCACAACCTCTATTTCTTCCCTTGAATTTGGTTTTATTTAAACGTTTATTATTTCCTATGACAGAGTTAAGAACTCTATAGGATAAGATTTCTTTTTGCTGGCTTGTAAAATACAGGGATGACAGGATGGATAGTCTGGATTCTCTGGACGTCTGAAATTAGTATACTTGTTTACCAGTTAGCCTAAACTTTGAACATGAACAATGACAACTCTTTCCAATCCTTAAAGGGCAAATTTTCGTAGTCGCCCCTCTAGTTTTAAGGTTGTATCAATTTTCGTCCCTCTAGTTTTAATTGTCTCAATTTTGTCCCTGTAGTTTGTTTTACGTTTCAAATTGGTAAAATTATTAACACCGTTAATGAAACTAACGGAAAAATATGATTAAAAAAATTAAATGCTCCAATTTTCAATCCGGTTAAATCGGTGCAAAGATCTTAATTTTTTGATCATTTTATCCTAAATGGTCGTAATGAATTTTTGGCTTTAAAGTCTTTCAATGAGCACCCGAAGACTTCTTATTTAGTTTCAGGGTGCTCGGTGAAAGGTCTTAGAGTCAAAAGTTCATTACGACCATCTAGGATAAAATGATCAAAAAAATAAGAATTTCGCACCGGTTCAATCGGATTCAAATTGGAGCACTTAATTTCTTTAATCATGTATTTCCGTTAGTTTCATAAAAGGTGTTAACAATTTTACCATTTTGGAACGTAAAACAAACTACATGGACGAAATTGAAACTAAAGGGACGAAATTGAGATAACCGTAAAACTAAAGAGTCGACTACGAAAATTTGTCCATCCTTAAATGGTGGATTCTTTACAAAACCTATATAGTTTTTCTAACAATCAGCTAGAAAATACTTCCTTTGTCTCTTTGTATTTTTTCTTTTTGGATGTTTCATGCTCTTAGTTGATTTTGACTAGTCAAGGAGAGAGATTTGGCCAATTTCATTTTGCCCTTGATTCCCATATCTTAGTTGAGGAACAAAAGTGGAGGGGGGAAAATGCATTGTAGTCCAAGAACTAATCATTACATTGAAAAAAAGAGGGTAATTATAGAAAATTTATTGAGTTTGAAGAGTGATAATGGCATAACGCCACCCAAGACTAAGGAAAGAACTGCAATATTATCAATCCACTACTCGATGCAATACAATATTGAAAACGCTCGATTAACTGTGGTATAGAATGGAATACATTCAACAAATAACGAAGACAAATGTAGACTAACAGCAATAGGAATCTTGAGAACAGGACCAAATTTATTTCGGGATCGGGATTGCTCCATTCCCGCATGGACGGAGAGTGTTGGAATACGGATAGAACAATACACTACCCCAACATTTATGTGAGCACACTTTTTCTGCTCGTTTCCATCTCCAATGGCTTGTTAAACTATATCGATAAACTCTTTTCTCCGTAGCCATGAGTAGAGAGTCCCCATTAATTACGGTAAATCCAGCTATTTTGGGGTTAGACTCCACCATCCGCATCGCTCGTGCTCGAACTTTCAAAATCTTCTTCCATGATCCCGACTTGTTGTGTTCCAGTGCCCACACAGTGAATACACCCTTTGATAGCATAACTAGACAAATTGATTCCTGATTTCTTTGGCCGCACTTGAATATGCTCATGTTCAAATTTGTATCGAGGAAATCATGCTTTCTTGCGGGTTTTGGTATTTGCAAAAAACTCAATGTATGTTCTTTGGGATCAAACTCAACAATGTAAGGCCAATAGAAATGACTTTCCTTAACCACGGAAGGGAACCAATCTGACAAGAAGTAGAAAACACCCTTCTGATAAACGAGGGATTCGAAAAGAATCCTTCTAGCGCCAAAGTTGATCAGCCCCCTCTCTTCCCAAATCCCTTCAGCTGGTGAGTAGATTTTGCACATGAGGTCTGAAGACCAAAACTCTGTAGGCTGCAGTACCATCAAAAAGTAGTTGCTCGGAAACTCATCAGATGGAGCCATATTGCACTGAAACACAACGTTGCACATTGGTTTTGGGTCTTGAAATCTCCACGGGTCGGGTATGGATAGCCACCTTTGAGTTGCGAGGTTACAAATAAATAGTTCATTGTCAATGGGTTTTTCACTTGCTTTTCTACAACAAACTAACCCATTGGACGAACCAAGCAAGCGACCAAATTTCTTCAAAAAATCGAGCGATTTATTTGACACTCCAGAAGAGTTTTCCTCACCTGGCATCACGTGAAATTCTGATACTCCCATGAACATCTGGTACGAACTTTGTTGCATGAAGAAGGCAGAATTGTTTTTATGAATCATGTTTTGAGATTGTTTCTTGACGAACAAGTCCTCCGAAGAGAATTCATCGCAACATTTAGCGACGGATGCGAGCTTGAATATGGATTTGACAGGAAGCCGTGTGAAGATTTCAAAGAGTTCGTCGTTGAAAGCCATGGGAAGAATACGAGTTTGCGAAGAGGAAGAATATTATATGAGGATGTAGGAACTGAAATGAAGTGTGGAAAAAACCCGAAGTGGCTATTTGTAGGGCTCGAAGTATGCGGTTTGAGACAATCAGTACTTAGGATTTCTACATTTATTTTGTTTCCTATATTTCCTCCTTTGATTTGGTTTCTTATCCCACCCATGATTATGTTTCCTATGATAACACAACTTTCAAACAAACGGGAATGTGAAGTAATGCACCTGCACAATTTGGAAAAACAACACAGATTTTGCGTCCGCAATCATTCAATTCACATAGATTTTGCGTCCGCAATCATTCAATTCACGTAGATTTTGCATCCGGAATCATTCAATTCACATGAATGATTCACATGAATTTGCGTCAAAAATTACTCAATTCACATGGATTTGCATCCGGAATCATTCAATTCACGTGGACCCGCATGAATTGAATGGCTCTGAAGCCCGATCATAATTATAGCCGGAGTTGCGTTTTAAGATTATGTTTGTAGACTTTATGAGTGTGTATATATATATACACTACTAGTTGAGAATAAAATAAGTTCAAAATTGTACAACACACACTTCTAGATTTTTCTATTTTCTCTCATCTTTCTCTCCAAACCAAACAATGTGAGAATTTTTTTCAATTGTTTTCCCTTCTCTCATTTTTCACAAGTTCCAAACGAAGCATAAGTCATTTGAATTAGCCCAAACATAGCAGCTAGAATTCTCTATGCAAATAATCCAGAAAACAAAAATTCCAGACAATTCTAGACTCAATGATGTTCAGAGCCATTCAATGTATTAGAGGTTCACATGTATTGAATTGTTTTGGATACAATTTTATCCAAAATAACATTCTAAAGTTGTCTTCCTTTCTTTTCCGTCTTTGTAATTGGAGTTATATTCACTTTCAAGTCCTACAAGAGAATGACCAAACTCATTACTCTTCTCTCTCTCTCATCCCTGCTGCGACCCTCCCTTTTTCTGAGTTTCTGTTGACTTATGACTCCCATCCTCCTGTTCATTAGCACACCTCCGTTGATAATTGGAGACAAGTGGCCTCCAAGTGGTACTTCTTCAGCAGCCATGGATTATGGTCTTGTCTAGTGTGGGAATGGCCTTGTCTTTGCATTCTGCATCTCTCTTGAATGAAAGCCAGAGAGGGTGAGGTCTGTTTGTATAGCTATGTATGAGAGTGTGGTGAGGAATGAAAGTCCTCACTTGTAAAGCTTTCCTCCCGTTTTGATAATAACTCTGTTTACCTCAGTGGATGTACCTAATTTTGGGAAACCACATATCTCCATGTGTTCGTGTTTGTGTTTGTGTACGTATGTTTTGGCTCTGTTTAATCCACTCCAGGCACAACAGTTTCTCCATTACTCCCTCTTTGGTCAGGACTACCTCTTAGGAATAGAGTATTTGAAAGTTGCTTGGTTATTGTTTGATAAAATGATCATTGGCCACAAGGGAAAAAAAATAGTGATGAATATTGGGGCTTACAAATTGAAGAAGCTTCATATCTTGACTAGAACTTGTAGACTAGGCTCCAAACATTTGAAATTGCATTTTTCCCATCTAAGAGCCAACTAATGTAAAGATTGACGATTTCCCCCTATTGCTTTGCACATCATTTTGGCCTTTGTCAACTACTTGCAAGATTTTTGAAATTTGAACAATTGTAAAGATTGATAGTTGTAACTTATAGATTTTATGTGAGTTTTCTATTTTACATACTAAGATTTTAAACGCCTTGTAAGTTGCTTCACATCATATAATAGTTCCCTAGTAGAGGTGGGAGTTCCTTTTTTCTTCCCTGTGGTAAGATTTCGTATGCAAATATCCCTAGTGTTAGTGGAAGATTGAAGTACAAATTGTGGTGAATATCTCACAATACGCCAGGCAAGAGGCGTAAGTTACAATCGGATTGTAGAACTTGTCATGCAAATGTGTACAATAAAAAACACATTAATTTAATGATTGACAGACTTTGGCTATCTCTATTTCGTTTGACAAAAAAAAAAAAAAAGACTTTGGCTATCAAGAAAAATTCTATAAAAGACAAATGGTTGAGACTTTGGTATGGTTTCTTTTTTGAGAAAATTTTAAAATTCCCCTCAACCTTTACACCAAAATTCAATTAGAATTCCAACCTTTTAAAACTTCAATTTTACTCCCAACGTTACCTTCCGTTATTCAAACTTACTCCTCCTATCAAATGACTAACAGAACTTGCTGACTTGGCAGCTAATGGTGGACAAAAACGTTTGTTGGGTATTTTGGTTGGTGACATAGCTGAAATTGTTGATTATTCCCTACATTTGGAGGGAAAATCACAAAACCCTAATTTGTTTCCTCCATTTCGTCTCCTACCGCTACACTATAAAAACAGAGTATGAACCAACAATTCCACCTTCTTCATTTGACCACATCTAGCCCTAATCCTTTCTCCATGTCTCCACACACCATAAACCCTTAAAAAACCCACCATGAGTAACAGCAGCAGTGCCATGAATGTGAGCTCTGACAAGACGCCAATCCCAATGGAGGATGTGTGCCTCATCTGTGGAAACTAAAGGGTTTTGCGTACTTCTTGGACTAATCTAAATCCAGGTAGGAGGTTTATGGGTTGCACAAAGGCTAGTTGCAAAGGCTTTGATTAGGTGGATCTAGGGCTGCAAACGAACCGAGCTGCTCGCAGCGGCTCGCAGCTCGGCTCGTTATTGGCTCGTTCAAGCTCGGCTCGGAAGGTAAACGAACGAGCTCGAGCTAGTTTTATAAGCTCGTTTCATAAACGAGCCGAGCTCGAGTTGCGATGAGCTCGGCTCGAGTCGGCTCGCGAGCCGAGTATATATATATAATTTATTTATTTATTTTGATCTGGGGGTATATATACTTAAAAAGTGAAAGTTGAATTTTAAAAAATGCATGTGGAACCTTTAAACGAGCTCGAGCTCAAGCCGAGTTGACTCGTTCATATACTATCGAGCTTAGACGAGCCGAGCTCGAGCTGTGCTAATCATTATCGAGTCGAGTCGAGCCCATATTTTCGAGCTCAATTTGAGCTCGAGCCTCCCTATAAATGACCGAGCCGAGCTCGAATATGCTGAGGCTCGGCTCGACTCGGCTCGTTTGCAGCCCTAGGTGGATCCCCCCATGTGTCGAAGGGTTGTTAACATAATCCTAGGGCTGCTTAGGAAGACCAACAAATTGGACCAGTTGCTTGCAAAAAGCAGGGCTGGAGAGAGGAAGTTGAAGATGTACCTTGCTGCAACTTGGATCATATTTGCAGTTGTGGTGCTTGGGAACAAAGTGTTTTCCTTTTGAAGAAAAAATTGTAGCTTGGCTAGGGGTGTGTTTGTGGAGATTTAGGTCTAAGTTAGTTTCTCTTTTTTTTTTTTTTTTTTCTACTTTATTTTGTTCCCCTAATATGGGATAGGATGAGATGAGATTGAAGGGAAGAGATGCAATAGTTTGATTTTCCTGTCTTGTTTTCTATCTTATTTTGTTTCCTTAGTATGGGATGATATGAGGTAGGATGAAATGGAAGGGAAGAGATGTATTACATCTTGTTTTGGACATGTAATTTCTGTATTGAAAAATCATATAATGGAATGGTTTGTTTTGGTTCCATTAATATGTTTGCGCCTATAATGGAATAATTTTTCCTTTGGTTCCTCTAATATATTTGTTCCACATAAGTTGCAAGCAAACCCAGAAACATTCAGATTATTGAAGCAGAAAAAACTAGTATTTGAATCCACAAAATCCAGGTTATTGAAGAAAAAAAAGGCATTTGAAACCACAAAATACAAGTAAGTGAAGTCACAAAAAATGCTGGCAAGAAAGTGGCCAAGTGCCATACATAACAGCAACCTAATAAGCAGTCAAACCACTGATATGCATCCAAAAAAATTGGAATGGTGTAGATCATACAAAGCAGTAACCTAATAAACCATGGACAATCCACAAAACAATCCAAAGCAGCAAATTGGCATTCATACCATTTCATCGAACAACTACTTAATTATATGACCTAAGTGTCATACTAATAAAAGTACCATAGTTCAATCTGTTTTCCAAATACTAAGATTAACAACACAGAGAGATTATAAGTTCCATATTTGGACTACCATAGTTCCAGCTTAAGCACTTACAAAAAAAGATTGTGTACTACACTGATATGTACCCAAAAAATTCAGTTTTTGCCTAAATTGATATTCACTGATATGCACCCAAAAAAATCAATGTTTTTCTAAACTGATATTCACCAATATGCACTAAAAAAAGTCATTGTTTTCCCACATAAACTAATGATCACTTAAGGAACCAACTTTCTTTGAAGAAAACTTGTTTGCTTTGGGAGTAGTTGCATTGTTTACCTGTTTTGCTGCAATCTTGGAAGAAGCCAAGTAAACTCTATTTCCCCTCCAATTCATGCCTTGTATGTGCTTCGGTGTTGTGTCCACAATTGCCTGCACATAAACTAGGAACCAGTAAAGTTAATGAACTATGTACTGAGTATGAAAATGAAAACCAATGAAATTTATAAATAATTCTAAACACTTACTCAATGTTTTGTCTTTGTCTCAAAAGTAGTTAGAGCTGTAACGTTTGTACCCATAGTGCTGCCACTATCAGACTGAAATAGAAAAGACACATGCCTGAATGAATCAAACTACCACTACCACATGCATCCACAAACATTTAACAACATTTACTTACAGTTAAACCACTATGTGAATCACCATCAGCACTTACCCAAACAGGACTAACATTACTCATTGCACTTTGCAGGACCAGTTGTGGTAGCTGTTGGACTAGTTGCTGTAGCTGTTTGACCACTTGTGGCAGCTGTTGGACCAGTTGGTGCATTTGTTTTATCCCTTGTTTGACCTCCCCCCTGATTTGATACCTTCTTGCATCTCCTTTTATTGTGTCTTGTTTGCCCACATTGAGTGCATGTCATCTTCATCCCCTTCCTGCTCAATTTTGTGGAGTTTGTTGGCACATCCTCATCTGGCTCTCTTCTCCTCACCTTCTTAGGCCTGCCAGCCTTCTTCTTTACATCAGGTGGTAGCAATACTTGATTTTCAGTTAAAGGCCACAACTCTCTCCCATTGATTAGGCCCATCACATTCTCATATGTGTTCAAGTATGTCTGCACCTTGTAGCAATCATGGACAAAATCCATTGGCTCAAGTTCTAACTTGCTGTATACAGAACAAGCATGGACACAAGGGATCCCAGACAACTCTCACTTCCTACATCCACAGGTACCTTTTTTCAAGTCTACTCTAAATTATTCATTTGGCCCTTCCACTTGAAACTGCTGATGTCCAAAATACCTAGGTATCCACCCATTCTCTTCCCTTATTTTGCCAAGTCTCTTTCTTATCTTAGGACATATTGGATCTTTACACCTCAACATTACCTCTTTTCTTTTGTTTCTAAACTCTATAAAAATAGTTCTTATCTTCTCTAACATTGTAATGATGGGTTTATCCATTACTCCCAGAATAGCAGAGTTAAAACTCTCTGAAATGTTGTTGAGGAGAATGTCACACTTGGAGAATGTGTCAAAGTGGCTCCTACTCCAATTAATTGTTGGTCTTGCATTCAGCCACTCATATGCTTTGGGGTCAACACTTTTCATCTCATGCATTGCCTTTGTAAATATTGCCATGGTGGTAGCCTTTACTGCCTTCCATAACATCTCCTTCAATACAAGTCCTTTGAAGTCCCCTTTGAAATTATTGTACAAATGCCTCACACAAAACCTATACCCTACATATGGGAAGAACTAGCTAATAACATTAATAAAACCTTTTTGTTTATCAGTCATGAAAGTGTACAGTCCTGAGTTTTGAACATCCAAATCCTCCTTCAATAAATCCAAAAACCAAAGCCATGTTTTTTCTTCTCCTTCTCCACAACTGCATAGGCAAAAGGGTAGATGCAGTTGTTTGCATCCATCCCAACTGTAGTGAGGAGAATGCCACCATATGGGCCTTTGAGGTGACACCCATCTAAACCAATGACTGGCCTACACATTCCATAAACCCCTTCTTCAATGAACCCCAACAAATGTAAAGCCTCTTGAATTTCACCTCATTTTTAGATCCAAGAACTGTCTTGTACTTTGGCTTAATGGTGGTCCCAGGATTGGTACACTTCACCTCTTTAATGTACCCAAACAAATTCCCAAACTGTTCCTTTGCACTACCCTCAAGCTAAGCAAGTGCTTTCCTCCTAGCTCTAAATACCTTTTACCTATCAACATGGACTGTCCACTCTGCTTCAATTTCATCAGTAAGGGATCAAATTGGCTAGCCAGGATTTTTGGCAATCCTCTTAGAGTAATAACTCACTATCCAATTTGTACTAACCCAAGGCACATTATAGCCTCTAGTGCATGTATGCTCACCAACGTAATGTTTCACCCTAAACAACCCATCTCCCTTCACAAAAGCTCCATAAATAAATCATGGACAATCCTTTCTACCTTCACACATAGCTTGCACCTTCTTTGTGTGACCTCTTTTTGAATTTTATTTTCCTCCCTAACTTTACAGCATGCTCCTTCACTGCATCCCTAAATATGGCATGTGTTTTAAACTCCATTCCAGGACAAAAAATAAGGTTTAACATGTTATTTTTCTCATTAAATACAACATTTTTCTTCTTTTTCTTCTTGCCTTTACTTGTAAGATCATCATCTGTATCTGATTCACTAAGGGTGTCTAACTCTTCAGTGTAATCACTTCCATAATTTATAGCTGCCATATCATCCCCCCCATGTGCAGATTCAGGGTAGTTATAGAAGTCAAACCCAAAGTTCTTTACTTCTTTGTCCACATTAATCTCAAACAATTCATCATCTTCCTCAATAGCACCATCACTCTCATCAAAATAATCATCATCAGAATCAGAAGACATGGAATCTGGATCATAGTCATCACTATCAGTATCATTGAATTTATCATGAACCTCCTCTACACGAACATTTTGTTCTTTTGTCCTAACCTTATTTCCCTTGCCTCTCTTACTTACATTTTGACTATAGTGGATGGCCACAACCTCATGTACATGAACCTCCTTTTCTATATGAACCATCTCCTCTACATGAGCCTCCTCAACAATGTTACACACTGTATAAACATCCACCAACCTATTCGTATCCACAAGTTGACACACCCTAAGTGTATCAACATCATTCTTAACCACTTTCATTTTCCCTTTCACCATCAAATAGTAGTCATTACTTAAAGATTGACCTAATTCTCTTGTCATGCTACAGTATTCAAGAAGACTTATTTCATCCTCATGGCAGTAGTCAACAAACCCAAATGAACCTAATACATACTTCGTACCCTCAATCCTACCATCGTAATGCATTTTAATAGTAAAGTTCCCAAGACATCTATCTGAAAAATTAGACAACACATGTAAAGCAAAATTTCCAGTTTCAACCACAAAGTTATAAAGAACAGTTGAGTAAGCGAAGTAACCCTAACAGAAACCCTAAAATATTCGACTAAAAAATCAATAATGTAATAAACAATGATTAAAACAACACTTTTTTCAACCCCTTTAATTAAAGAACAACAAAGTAATAAATAATAGTTGAGTAAACAAAGAAAACCTAACAGAAACCCTAAAAAAATTCGACTAAAAAACTCACATCTTCAAAATGTGGTAAACAATTGATTAAACTACACTTTTTCGAACCTTTTTTGAGTAAATAAAGACTTTCAATTTGGATCGACCATTTTTGTTCAAAATCGAAGAGGATTCATATACCATACTCAAGAGGGCCACCACCTTTGTCTCTAATGCACCAAACCATCTTCGATTAAGACGTTAATCCTTCGATTTGTAGTTGATTACGATGTTGATCCTTTGATTTGCAGGCTTGTGGAGTCCTAGAAATCGTCGTTTCCCTTGCTTTTCCCACTGACTGAAAAAGTGGGAGGAAAATGTATGTTTGATCATCTAGGTATAAACAAGGGTTTTGGGAAAAAATGGCAAAACGTGACCCTCACGTGCTTCTCTTTCCCTCCAAAACACCCAACAAACGTTTTTGTCTGCCGTTAGTTGCCATGTCAGGAAGTTCTGTTAGTCATTTGACAGGAGGAGTAAGTTTGAATAACGGAAGGTAACGTTGGAAGTAAAATTGAAGTTTTTAAAAAGTTGGGAGTCTAATTGAATTTTGGTGTAAAGGTTAGGGGGTATTTTAAAATTTTCCCTTCTTTTTCAAAGAAGTGTTTTCGTGATAGTATGTTTCTATTGTAAATATATCACAACCTCTTCAAGGAAAACGGGCAATTTGGCAAGTCATTTTGTGTTGTCACATGATTTCCTTGGTGCAGATTGTTTTTTCTTCCCACTTGTGGCATCTATGCTTGTTTTCTTATTGTTTGTATGATATAAAATTCAATAGAAGGGAGGAGTCTAAAGTCTTTCACAATACTATTAGTTGAATCTAAGGCTTAAAGAGAGACTGAGTCCATTTTCTCTTGCGCAGATCATGAGGAATGTGTCTTTGAAATGTTGTGTCCCATTAGTAATTAAGTGGAATTAACTTGTTTTATACGATGCAACCATATATTTCTACACTCCACATATACATTTCGAAACAAATTAAACTTGGTACTGTGCCCTTACATGGAGAATAGTGGAGATGTACATGCAAACTAAACAACATAATAATAACTAAGCAAACCCAAAATAAGAGAGAGAGTAAATAACCAAGTGTAAAACAACACTGTACGTAGTTGTTTATGACTAGTCAATATGAATTCTATATAACCAAGTGTAAAACAATATTGTAGTTGTTTATGACTAGTCCATATGAATTCTATAGGGAACTCATGTAGTTCCAATGGAGAAACTTTCTTCTTTCTTCCCTAAAGATAAACCCTTAGGCACGAACCAATCAGAGTCACAACCTCTATTTTTACCGCGAAAGTTGGTTTTATACGTTGATGTCATATAAACTGATTCAAGCATTCTTTCGAATGAGGTATTCTCGGTGTAGCGGTTAGCCAAACTTTGGGTTGCATTTATAAATAAATAGAGTGCAAAAATCATTTTTCTCAACGAAAATCTTGTTTGGGCACGAACAACCACATCTCTAAGCAATCATCAAAACGTCGACTCAAAAATATTTTACTAGTTTTTGGGTCAATCAGGTAACATAAGTTACCTTCCCGACCTGTTCTAAGAACATGTATATGTTACCTTTCCGACCTATTCTAAGAACATGTACAACTGTCCTTTTTGTTTGTTCAAGAATCAAATGTACAACTATTTTGTCATACTTAATTTTTAGCTAAAAGAGAAATTTTTACACCAAAAACAACCTTCAAATAACTTAAAGCTGCTGAATTTGTCACTCCCTTTTTTGTTAAGGTCACTCCCCTACTAGTGTATTTTTGGTGCAAAAATACACTTGCAGGAAAGTGACATTAACAAAAAGGGGAGTGACAAAATTATTTCCCTAACTTACCTATTAATCTTACAACTTTTCAATATCATATTGTAACCAGTCAAATTAAAAAGTGGGTAGAAATTGTAGCGAAGTAAACAGAAAGAAAATCATTTAGAACTCTCTCTGCGTAGACAACATTTTATTTCTTTCGGATGTGAACCCATTTATGCTCCTTGAAGACATTTGCTACTGTATTTGGATATGGTTTGGCTTTGAGTACGGCTTTTACATGCATCCATTGATTATCCTAATGGTTTCTTTCGATCTATCGTTGGATTTATTTTTTCTTTTCTTATGGCCTTCTCTATGATTCAAGTTTTCCTTGTATCTAGAGCTTGGTTTTCTCGATGTACCATTTGTCGAGTTAATAAAATTCTTTTGCAGATCAATATATATATAGTTCGGATTCAGTTAGGGATCCCAGATTGGGCTCTGGTGCGGACTTCTTTTCTCAGCCGTTAGATTGTGTTTTGAATGGTCGGGATCTGCGGATAGTTTGTTCGCGCAAACAAATGCGTGGAAAAACTATCCGCAGATCCTGACCATTCAAAACACAATCCAACGCATGAGAACAAGGTCCGCACCAAAGCCCAAATTCGAGATCCCTGACTGGATCCGGACTGTATATATATACTCATATATATACATATATATATATATATATATACACACACATACATACAGTCAGTCAGTCTCAAATGAGGTGGTTCGCATCTCATTTTTCAATCGAATTTCGATAATACGAACCACTCAATATGTCCAGAACGTGA
>BPLS01000281.1:537492-559386 GCA_019656275.1 Rhododendron kiyosumense | reverse complement strand
TAAAGGTACACGGTTGAAATCGGCAAAAAAATGACCGGGAACGACTTCATCCGAGCAATTTTTATTTGAACCATTCGATAAAAAACAAATAAAACCTGCTCGGATGAAGCCATTTTCAGTCAGTTTTTTTGCTGATTTCACGCGGATATCCTTAAAATCACGTTCTGAACACATTGAGCAGCTCGGATCATCAAAATTCGATTCGAAAATGGAGATCCGCATTTTATTAAAATAAAGTGATCCTCATAGGAGACGGACTGATATATATATCTATATATATTGTTGTATTCCATAAGCACAAGTTCTTCTTCTTTTTCTTTTTTGTTGGGTCCAGGGTGCCCCTATGAATTTAGTTACATAATGTCACTCCCTACAACAGCTCTAAAAATAGACTTGCAGGTATTATGTTGAATGCTATAAAAAATTTAATTGAAACCCTCCCTAATTGATTTTAAGAAATATGGTAAAAAAGAAGTCCGACATTCTTCTTTTTGTGTCTGTGTAAAACCATGCACAACTTCTTCTCAATCAAATTGCGGGGAAAGGGCAAATAAAAAAAGAATGAAAAAGCCAACATACTAACGTGGTTTTCTTTATACATCCCAGATCTGGTTCTTTTCATCTAGGTTGATTGGGTCTAGGATCCGTTCATCTTTGGTGATGGATTTGTGGGTTTTCGAATTAGTAATGGGGGCGCCTTGCAACGTAGACTATGGTGGGACGAAGACGTACATTAACCTCCAACTTGCAGATTTATTTCCTCCAACTTCCTCCAACTTCCTCCAGGCCACATCCATCGATGGATCGAGGGTGTTCCAGCTTCCCTTTTTTTTGAAAAAATTCTTTTTCTTTAATTTTAAGCTCAAATATAATGAAAATGAAAAATAATTTTTTAATTTTTTTTGCACCGTTTAAAAGATATCAATGAGATCTATCAAGATCCATATTAGTAAGAAAATTATTTACGTAAATACATAATTTTTGACCTTGAAATTTACCTTCTTTTTTAAAAATCAACTTTTTGAAAAAGTGGAACGGCTATACTACGGCTATTCCTTCCAGCTTTTACTTCAATTTTGTTTTCTAGTTACTTTTTAATTTTTTTTAATCATATTTTGTTCAGACTTTTTTGAGTCCTTTGTTGTATTTTTTTGGCTTATGGACTGTGTAACTTGTATCTAATTTTTATCAATATAAATTGCATTTGTTTTTCCTCGACACAGATCGACTAACTTGAATAAAAAATGTACGGCTTTGTTCGTCCCATTTTTATTTTGTTTTAACTTTATTTTCTAATTATTACTCTATATCTTTCTCTAATTATTACCTTATTTCTTTAATTATTAATTTCATTTATCTCTTTATCTCTCTTCACTCATTACTCATCTCTCCAATCATTACCCTATTTCTCTTTCTACTTACCACAAAAACTAAAATATCCAAAATTACCAAAAAAACGAGACGGGTAGCTTCACGTTATATTTATACTCCCACGGTCCCACCCACTATACGACACACAGGAAAAATATGCCGCCATTCTCGGGACCACTGTCCACATGCTTACCCTATCAAATCTCCGATCAAATAAATGTCTTCATCAAACATGGCCCAACGCTGGATGGAATCATGTTTTCTTTTACAATTATTCTACGACCACGTGTATTTACGTAAATTTATTCCCATATATCTTGAGGTTCACACATACTACATTTTAAGTGTATTTTGGTCCCACCGAAAGATATTAGTGTATGTGTAAGTGTTTGTAATTAAATAATAATTGTTCTTTTATAACTGAGATTCGGATTAATTTACGCACATCTCGAATAGTTTCACCCACCTCGACTAATTCTGTGGTTTTGAAGTGAACTAGCAGAAAAACATTTGTTAGCCTCAAGGTTTGGAATCGTGGCCCTCAACATGGCCCAACAGTGGATGGAATCATTTATTTATTTTTATAACTAAGTTCGGGTTAACTTGCGAGCATCTCGACTAATTTCGGAGTTTTGAAGTGAACTATCAAAAAAAACATCACTTTCCCCAGAATTGGAAGTTAGCAAGCTCGGGGGGCCAAAGCCTTGTAATTACTTTTGCATGTTCACTCAGTCAAACCCGAGAGTTTGAAACATGTTTTCCTTTTTCAAAGAGGTGTTGGGCTGATTTTGTCTTTGTCCTCAACCTTCTTGGATGAATAATTTACTCTTTAAACTCTTTTTTTTTTTTTTGTTTTGGAAATGACTCTGTAAACTCATCAAAACGTAAATTATATGAAAAGAAATCAGGTTAACATCGATACCTGGTCCTAGGATCACAAAACGCATTTATTTTGATTTTTTCATTTGACAAACTGATCAAAATCTATTTTTTTTTATCTTGAAATAGATGTGGGGTCATCGTGGATTTATCTATCTCTTTTTTCTTTTTCTTTAACAAACCGATCAAAATTTTGTGATAGACTTTTGTAGATTATTGGTTCACCTCGACGAGAGAAATCAGAAAAGTTTGCAGCTGGCTGCCGCAAAAATTACTTTTCTTATTTCTCTCGTCCATACAAACCAATAATTCTCAAAAGTATGCCGCAACATTAACAAACACAATTTTTTTTTAATAAAACAAAAATTCGAGTTGATTTTTTTAACCCAATTTGATTTTTTTAAAAGAAAACTCCCTTGATTTTAATCGCTAGTGCAGACCCGAAAAAGGCCCACCACGCCCATCGCTTTATTTCACCGCCAAACATCTTACCGTCCGTCTATCAATCAATGGTTCAAATTTAAAAAAACTCCGGACGATGAGATTATAAGAGCGGTAGAAGAAGCGGTAAAATTAAGTTGAGCGGTGGACATAAATTTTCTAGTAAATGGGAGCCTCCTAGGTAAATCACAATTGTTCCACACGGGAAGTTGAGGAGAGATTGACCCGAAAGATATTTATTCTAATCTAAGGCCGGGGTTGGTCAAGTAGTCTTACCCTGAAACTTAGATGTTTGCTTCATCCTAAAGTTTCAGGTTCAATTCTCCTTTCTAATAACTTTTGGAACCACCTCACCCCAACATAAGCGTGTGAAACGGCTGCAGGAGAGACTGTAGGGATTAATTCAAGCTGGACGCAAACTAGCTCGAGACACCCTACATTACCAAAAAGAAAGATATTTATTCTAAATAGTACTAGTATAATATTCTGATATTGTGTGTAATCACAGTTATAAAACCTCCTCCAACTAACATATACCCCCATCTCTCTCTCTCTCTATCTCTCTCGCAAAACCATCGTACAAAACCTCCACCAACTCCGTCGGTACATTTTTCAAACAGGCGGATTCAACGTCTACTCTGCAATCCCATATTTCTCGTGATTGGTCTGTCACTCAATCGATTTTTGTTTTTTTGTTTTTACAATTCAGGTGCATGTCCGGAACAACCCTCTCAATCGATCGTGACTTGTCTAGCTCTTTCTTTTGACAAGCATTTCCACGGTCAGTTTTTTTCCAAATTCATTTCATTTCATTTTTTTTCTGTAATCAATTTTGTTTTGTATAGATTTTTATATTCCATCTTAAATATGATTTAAGATCAGTTGAATCAATTTTATTCCGAGGAGGGGGATGTAACAAAAAACGTTAAAATTCGGCAAAATGCTGCAAGCTATATAGCCTTTTGGATAAAAATGAATCAAAAGAAAATATTAGAATTCCTGTGGGATATAGCCATCGGGCGCCCTGTCAAGGCGGAAGGTGAGGGTTCGAGCCCTGTCAGTTCCGACGGATCCAATTGTTCAGCTTTCCAGTTTCTTCATTCATTGATCAGTCACATGACTTTCTATTTGTCATGAATACGAAAGCTTCATTTTCATATTCTGAAAACTTGCCGAGGATATAAGTCATGACATTATTTTTCCGTCTAACAGCTTAAGTTTTAGATGAGTCGGTATTCTCAAACGTCAAGTCCTACAGACGCTGACGAGGAAAGAAGCCCGACTGCGCAATACAATATGCCTGGAAGTGGAAGAAGGCAAGATCATGAAACGACGGGAATCGAGGTCGACAAGGAAGAAGAAGAAGAGTATGAGGTGGATGATTTGAGAGATCGAATGAAGTCGTCGCGTGGAAGCCGATTGAATCTGATCAACAGAGAGTTAGGCTTCAGGCCGGAGCCAGCTCGTAGGATATCCGGTGGAGAAAGTGTCATCAATGGCATCAGAGACCGCTCCAAATGCATGGTCATCCATCCTGATAACAGGTACGTACTTGCAGCTGCTTCTTCTTCTTCTATCTCTCCCTATACTTTCTCCCTCTAAAACCATTAGCTTTGGAGGGACCATGTACCTTCTCAAGACTCGGGTTAACGGGTTTGTTTGTTTCGGGTCTCAAAATCTCTGCGCTAGATTTTCAATAGGTTTTTTCTATCTATTTTTCACCCCTCATTACTCTCAAAAACCTCCATCAGCACCCAAACCGAACAGGGTTGTTGACGAGTAATCAATCATTCAGGGATCGCGCGTTAATCCTTCAGTGGTCTTGGAAAACTTTTACATTGTCCGATCAGAATTCTCAACATCCTTGGTTCTGGGTTGTTTTTCTCGGTCTTCGGTTTTGTTCTTTATCATGGTTTCGGGGCTGATCTTTGGCTTTTGTTTGTTTTGGTTTTGCATGTCTCGGATTGTTTTTAACTTTTGTTTGGTTTTCAGTGTTTGTTTGTAGTGTTTGGGTTGATATCTTGCTTTCTTTTAGTTTTGGTTCTCAGATGACGTATGCCAGTTTGTTTGTGATCTCTTTAATCTTTGTAATCATTTCTAAAGATTAATAAAAATATTTTTTGGCCGATTTAAAAAAAAGAGACTCTCATCCTCTTTCGTTGTACTCATGTGGTGTACTCAATACTCATACTTAAATTATGTATCCAAATGATCGTATGGTGGAGAAGGCTCTTAGAACACCACCACGAAAGCAATGCTAAAGAAATCGTAATTTCTTTTCACACACTTACCATTTGGCCAGAGCACCTGATAAATTTTCTTCTAAAACAAGAAATTGCAATCACCCCAAATACGTGGGACCACGAATCCGAACCCTCAACAATAGAATTGACAAGGCCGCGTTGATATTTTCACGAAATATCTAGCTAGGAACACGTATTTAAAATACAATTTCGAATATAATTGTAGTTGGAACAGTTCGATATTTGTGTTCACATACATCTAACAATTTCAAGCATATAAGTATAATTGTACCTGAAATGATGTTTTAAACATGTGTTGGTTTGCATTGCGCAATAGCCACTTTAAATGATGCCGCTCTTAGGGGGGAGAAGTTTTGGGTGCCGGGCGGTACCACAAACGTGGTAACCCGTCTGCGATTACAGCCGTCCAAACGCGTTTTGAACAGTTTGAATTTCAGAAAGAAAAAAAGAGTATAAAAAGTGGTTGGGTGAGGAGAGAGATAGAATAAGTCTTAGCTATTTAAAAAAAAGTTATAAATAACAGAGATCGTCGACGGATACTGTCAGGCACCCAAAAATTTCTCCTTAGTGGAACCTGAAAGTAGTGATAACATATCTGTATTATTCCTATGCTAGATTCTACTTTTATCCTGGTACCTTGAAATAACAGATGGACATGCTAAGGACCACCAACCTGAACCCATGATGAACGGTCAACCGTCGCGCTGTCACACTGAGAGTCCTAATTTTTATTTTTACTATTTTGGATGCAGATTAATGTCGGTAGTTTGGGGGTAAAAACTGCACCAAAACTGCTAACGACACAAATTTTTGAAAATAGACAGCGTGTACAGATGGGTTTTGGACCGGTTTTGGGTTCCAAAAAAGATGATCGGAGTCGCTCATATTATTCAAAACATCTTGTTTAAGGTTTCTGTAAGAAATCAGTTCATTTGGATATCGGTAAGGGGGTTTACGAAGCACCCTACTTTGCTTAAATAAAAAGGCTACTTTTTGAAGCAAAGTTGGGTATTTCGTAAACTTCTTTACCAATATCTAAATGAGCTGATTTTTTACGGTGACCTTAAACAAGATGTTTTGAACAAAATGAGTGATTTCAATCATCTTTGTGGAACCCAAAACAAGTCCAAAAACCATTTGTATGCGCTGTCTGTTTTTAAATTTCTGTGCGTATAGCATTGTTGTAGGAACGCTTAATTGGTCGCGCTTAAAATCATGTAAAGGAGTAGATACCAAATAGTATGTGATCGAACTGGGGGTGCATGTTGTCCTTTAGAGACAGCATAGGTGTTGGGTCTATCTCAGTCATCCATATCGAGTAATAAACAGTTCAGATTGCATCTCAGTCGAATTTGACTGAAATGCAATTTGAGCCGTTTATTGCTCGGCATGGACAACCGAGATCGGCCCAACACGCATGCCGTCCCGTAGCCACGGATTAAGATCAAAACCCACCAAAAGCCTTTTTTGTTTTTTACTTTCGATCGCATATCATTTACGATTGGTATCTATTTTAGAGGATTTTAAACCGCGATTAAGCATTTGAGCGGGATGATAACAATAATTCTACCACCACACTCATTAACACACCCATTTACACATCTCCCACTCACAATAAGAGTGGAGCCCACACACATTGTGAGTGGGGGGTGTGTGAATAGGTGTGGTGGTAAAAGGACCCGGGATGATAAAGGTCAAATTGCACACAATCCTGATTACTTACTGTTGTTTAAGAATTAACGGCTCGTTTGCTGCTGATGAAATATTAAGGGTGGACATATTATCAATTTAAATTTGTAAACTAATTTGGATCTTAATCATTCACGGTAATGAAATTGCTATAACTATTTAGTCTGAATCCATAAATTACATTTCGATTTTTTTAATATTCATTTTTAAAGTATTCAAATACTAACCAGATCGATAGAATCGGAAATAGAACCAAAATAATACCGTTTTCGCAGTTTTTTTTTTTTTTTTTTTCTGGTCAAGTTCTAAATGTACAATGGTCAACTTTTGATTCTGATTTTTACTACAATATATACTACAAGTTTTGAACAATTTTTGATTGCACCAACCATATATAGGAGGGATTAAAGAGCAATGCTAGATAAAGATGTATACGTTCAAATGTTGAAATTTGAAACTTATACATGTTCATAATCATGTGATGCACGTAAATCTCTTGTTATAATTTATAACGTGAGATTCACGGTTTCACATATATGTAGAATAACCTGAACATGTATACTTGCGTCTATATCTGTGCACACTTTCCAGAAATTAAAACGGGAAGGCTCCGAATCCGCCACCAAAGAATGCTACATGCACACATGTATCTAATGAAAAAAGTTTCAATGCATCAATTACGTAATGTCCTTTTACATTATGTGGATTCCATCTTTCATAAGAGAGTCATTACGAATAACAGTTGCACTGAAAATTTTCTCGAGCGATTTGAATTGTTTTCCAAAATAGAGTATATGTGTTTGTAGACTTTTTTGCCACGTACAGGCACGTTTCCGAAGCAAGACCAAAAACCTTGAACTCGTCTACGGCCACCAACGGTGCCGACCAGCACGCGGGCCCACCTTGGTCCAATTTGAGTTTTTTTTTTTAATAAAAAAGTCGAATGTACTTGAAAAAAATCAGTTCAATCGCATATGTGTCGGCTTATGTCTCGTTCCAAAACATATTCTTAAAAAATAAATATTTATTTTATATTTTTAAAATAAAAAATTACGTAAATAAAAAATATTTATTTTATTTTTTGTACCGTATAAAAAATCTTAACAAGATCCATGGAGTATCAAATACGTTCGATATTACTAGAAAAAATATTTACATAAACTCATTGGCCTTGTTCGTTTCTCATTTTTACTTTGTTTTAATTTTATTTTTCAATCATTACCCTATATCTTTCTTCAATCATTATCATATTTTTCTAATTATTAATTTTATTTCTCTCTCTGTCTCTCCATACTCATTACCCTTTTCTCTAATCATTATCCAATTTTTTTTTCCACCTACTGCCAAAATTAAAATACCCAATTTACCAAACCAACCAGGCCATTATTTTTTAACTTCAAATTCTCAGTACTAATCGAGTTCTGAAACGGTACCTTAGTATTTTGGAAATTTATGCAGGTGGTATCGGGCATGGACGAAGATCATACTGGGATGGGCAATCTACTCGTCTTTCTTCACGCCCTTCGAGTTCGCTTTCTTCAGAGGATTACCCAGGAAGTTTTTCCTGTTGGACATCGTCAGTCAAGCGGCTTTCCTCGTCGACATCATCCTCCGATTCTTCGTCGCCTACAGAGATAGCCAGACTTGCAAAATTGTCTACAATCGCACCCCCATTGCCCTTCGGTCAGTTCTCTTTCCTCTTTGCTAAGTTTTTTTCTTTTTATCACAAACCCCAGGAGAATACAAGTATCAGAATTACGGTTAAACCTTCTACCATCACCATTTATGAGCCCCACCGTGCATTTATTACAGTAATCTTTCAACTTATAGAATCCGCAGAGTAGTATATTCGTGTTCAATATCAACTCGATCAGACATTGATAGGTGAATCAAAAATTAAATTTTGGTTTGTAAAGTAGTCGGTTTGATTATTTAAAGTTAAATTGTCTATTGCCGTCAATTTTACAAACCAAAAATCGATTTTTCATATGTCTATCGATATTCGATCAAGCTGACTTTTTGCGTGAATATTGTCCTTTACGAGTTTTACAAAATGTACGATTTAGATTATTGCAATGAACACATGATGGGGCCCACAATAGGTGGTGGAAAATCGTGGGTTTTCTACTTATGGTGGAAAGAATTTAATCTCTTATATCAAACTGGAAACAAGTTCACTATCACTTTGACCCCAACTCGAACCATTAAGGGAACAAATAATCCCGACAATTACAAGGGAAATAATAGTGAGATGCAGGAATTTTGCCCAACAGTGCCAGCCCCAGTTGATTGCTTCAGTGTCTATGCAGTTTTAGACTTCGGTTTCGGGTTTTTTGTGTTGTTTAACTAAAATGATCCGCGTTGATAGAGGAAAAAATATATTGGAAAAAAAGTGCAGAAGACAAAAATATAGGTAGAGAAGCTGATTTTTTAAGAAAATGTTTTGGCTTTCTCAAAAGAGAAGAAAAAGAAAATGTTTTGGCTGTTTTTCCCTTGTTGTCTTTAGGGTATGTTTGGAACATGTGGAAAGAAAAGAAGGGAAGAGAAAATTGTTAAGAAAGAAAGTGTGACAAAAATATAGGAGAAAGTGCACTGTGTTCAAAAATTTACTCACACATTTTATTCTCGCTTTCTTTCCAAACCAAACAAGGGCCTCCTTTTCCCTTAAAATTCAGACAAACACTTAGTTTTTTTACTGTCATATTTTTGTAGTTTTCAGCCATGTTTAATCAGTGTTCTAAACTCGGAAATACTCGGCGAGTACTCACTACTCGGTACTCGGTGCCTAACCGATTAGAGTTAGGGCTACTCGGTGGGAATTAATCGGCCAGCCGATTACTCGGCATTACTCGGCGAGTACCGATTACTCGGTAAAACGAGATTACTCGGAAGTGGGGAGAAAATAAAATAAAAACTAAAAAAATGGGGTAAAATACATAATACGGAGGGATATGGAGAAGAAGAGGAGGAATAATTGACTACTAATTTTGTACTTCGTTTCATTTGGTTTGAACATTGAACTTTGTAATTGAATATTAATTTTGTACTTGGTTTCATTTGGTTTGAACGTTAAACTTTGCAATGGACTAGTAATTTTGTACTTAGTTTCATTTGGTTTGAACTATGAACATTGAACTTCTCATTATGCATTATGAATATCATTTGGGGAACATATAAAACAAAAAAAATCCAAATAATTTCTACTCGCCGAGTAATCGCCGAGTACTCGGCCTACAAGGTACAAGGTGGCCGGCCGAGCGAGTACCGAGTTTTAGAGCATTGTGTTTAATATGAGTGAAACATTTTTAGTCAAAAACTAATTCTCCCTTTTGTGTTCTTTTTTATATTTGCAGATACCTGAAATCTAGTTTTGTCACTGATCTTCTCGCTTGTATGCCTTGGGATTCTATTTATAGGGTAACCCTCTTTGTTACTCTACTTTTGTACTAGTTGTTTCAAGATCATGCATCGTTTCTACTTATTTTTATTTGACATGATGCAGAGATTTGTGGTTTTCTTCGAGTTAAATTCATTTTTGTGTCTCTCTATTGTGACTTATGGTTACTGTTGGGGTGCTTTGGTCATTGTTGCTATGTTCAAATCCGAAGCAAACAACATACATGTATTGAAGTATTTGTTATAAACTTTCTTATGAGCAAAACGGGTTCTGAATAATCAGCCCTTCGAATAAGCGAAGCTTTCCCGATAGAAATATTTGCCTGTCGATGTCTGTCTCGGACATAATCCAGACATACGGATAAAACCAGAGCAAATGAATTCTTGTGATACGTGGACACGTTATTGGTTTGCTTTGATTGTTGGATTATGTTTAAGAAGTATTGGAAAAGAGGAGATTAATCATTAACCTTGCACATAAGTTCAATACTTAGGATTGGAAAGTCCCTTGGGTGATTGCGTTGTTTTGAGGCGATACCTAGTCTTGCACAAAAGTTCCAAAATTATTAGGTTAAATCAAAATTTGAAGCATCCAAACTTGATTAACATACACTTCTATTCTAGGCCACAACTAGGCAGAACAATAGAAATTACTGAACTTTTGAGCGATAATTGAAGATCAACATCATTACGGTTTTTGATGTTCTGAAATTGAGTTAGCGTATTGCAGTTTGAAGCCATTTTATTCAAACACCACCAAGTACCTCTTCCATAATTACTTCCTGGCAAACTGTGTAAATCAGGCTAGTGGAGATAAAGAAGAAGTGAGGTACCTTTTGTGGATCAGGTTGAGTCGGGTTCTCAAAGTCAGTGACTATTTCTATAAGATGGAGAGGGATATAAGGATCAGTTATATGTTCACCAGGATTATAAAGCTCATTGCTGTTGAGCTCTATTGCACACATACTGCAGCCTGCATCTTTTATTATTTGGCTACCACTCTGCCTGTGGAACAAGAAGGGTACACATGGATAGGGAGTTTAAAAATGGGTGACTACAGTTTTTCTAGCTTCAGAGAGATTGATTTGTGGACACGGTACACGCTATCCCTCTACTTCTCCATTGTCACCATGACAACTGTTGGTGAGTTCCTTTCTCTATGAATGAAAGCACTAACGTTTCTTTTCTTTTCTACCTGCATGTTTAGTACTTAACGCATAGAAGTGACAACAGAAAACAACTGCATAATCTTTCTAAAGTCTTGAAATTTTTGGATGCTTTCCTTGGTGAAAAAAGGGGTTCAAATTTTGTCCTCTCTCTGGTGCAGGTTATGGAGATATACATGCAGTCAATTTGAGGGAAATGATATTTGTGATGATTTATATGTCTTTTGACATGATTATCGGTGCTTATTTGATTGGTAACATGACTGCATTAATTGTAAAAGGATCAAGGACAGAGAGATTTAGAGATAAAACGAAAGATCTTATGAAATATGTGGACAGAAATAAACTTGGGAGGGACATCCGTGATCAGATCAAAGGTCACTTGCGTTTACAATATGAAAGCAGCTATACTGAAGCTTCTGTTCTTCAGGATATCCCCATCTCCATTCGTGCTAAGGTAGAAAACAAGAAACACTGCTAAAGACGTTCATAGTTGATCATTTACAAATATAACTAAACCATTTTGTTTTATTTGAAGTTCTCTTTAAGTTGTATTTCGGAAAAATTTTCTTTTATGCTTTAATGGATTTCTATTGTGTATCACTGATTGATGACCTGCTTTTGCAGATTTCCCAAACATTATACAAGTCATATATTGGAGATGTACCTCTTTTCAAAGGATGCTCTTCGGAATTTATCAATCAGATTGTAAGTCATTTCGCCTAAGCAGACTGTTAAATTAATTATCATGGACAAAAGTTAACACTTTCGCTCTGGTTCACTTTGAAAAGTTTTGTGGTGGTTATAAAAGTTATGATTGGTGACACAAGGTTTGGTGCCTACCATAGTATGTAAATCGGTGAAAACAATTAGAGGGAACAAGCTTGTCCTTGTTAAATAGGAAAACTTTGCTTTACCTAATTTTACGAAATTATTCTCGACTATTCTTCTGTTGTTGCAGGTAATCAGAGTGCATGAAGAGTTTTTCCTCCCAGAAGAAGTAATAATGGATCAAGGAAATGTGGTAGATCAACTTTATTTTGTATGCCACGGTATGCTGGTATGATACAATCTTGTAAGTTTATTACTAGTACTTAATGAATTGCCATGAGTGAGTTTGTTATTTCTTTCTTTCTTTCTTTCTTCATTTCTTGTTTCATTCCATTTAGATATATTATATCCTGTTCAGTTCTTGATTCTCATTGTGGATATGTTGGTTTCTTTGTTAGCCTCTTCTGATGCCACAATAGATTAGTTATCTAGATTGCAATGTCTTGACTGGTCTATGTATTTTGACTACAATCTACTTGTCATCATCCGGTCCTGTTATTGTAGTTCCTTTGTACTAGACAGTTTCCCCCCCCCCCCCGTTAGTTGAGTGCCTTGGGACTGGGCACCAATAATTATTCATTTCTTGAGTTTTTATAGATAGGATTGGGAAAGAAATCATGAAAGATATGTCATCCTAAACCCACCCGTTTGCCATGTGTTAGAACTGTGGCTCATATGTTAAGTATAAGAGATACTAAGGAGTTCTAGAAAGAAGGCCAGATGCTGGAGCGGAGCACCTATAATCCAGTGAAAGTAGATTCTTCGGCCCAGGCGTTCCGTAATTTGGGGGGTGCGGGGGGCGTATCCCCCCGTGGTATGGTACGGTGTCGTACAAGGGTATTTTTGGGATACAGACTAAATACCAGGTTAGGGTTAGAATAGAGTAGGTATAAATACTCTATGTTGTAAACCCTATTTCATACTGTGATAATAAGAACAGCAATTGCTCTCGCTCCCGTGGACGTACCCGGTTTTGGGAAACCACGTATATCTCTGTGTTGATTTCTTTACTGTTTTATACTCGTAAATTGTGCGTGTGTGTGACGATCCTAACACCATGGCTATAACATGTCTGGAGGCATTACTCTTATCTTGGATAAGTTTCTAAGTGATTTCCTTGGGGAATTGCCGTTGTTAGTTTCTTTAGATTGATGAAAATTGTGTACTTTCAGGAGGAGGTTGCTATTGGGGCAGATGGATTAGAAGTGACTGTCTCAAAATTGGAACCTAATAGCTCATTCGGTGAAATTTCTATTCTATGCAACATACCTCAGCCTTATACTGTTCGAGTGCGTGAGCTAAGTAGGCTTCTGCGTGTTGATAAACAATCTTTCTCAAGTATCCTTGATATATATTTTCATGATGGTCGAAGAATCCTGAACAACCTTCTTGAGGTAATCTAGAATTCGGTACTTTATCCATTTCCTCTCATTATGTTTATGTTGCTTCTTCCACTTCTTTTTGGCCAATGGTTTGAGTTTTTGAGAAAGCATATTTATTTGTTTCCCATATGAAAATTATGAAGTAGTTAATTGTTATAGTTATCTCTGTATTTGTGTGTATATATATATGCATCAGACGCCTTAAAATTGTAAGACAACAGGGAAAAGACGCAAATGTTGGTGTCAAGCAATCAGAATCTGATATCACCTTTCATATTGGAAAGCAAGAAGCTGAACTTGCTTTAAAAGTAAACAGTGCAGCTTATCATGGAGATCTGCATCAACTCAAAGATTTGATTCGAGCTGGAGCTGATCCCAACAAGACTGATTATGATGGAAGATCACCATTGGTATGCTGTAAAAGTTACAATGGTTTTGCTTCAGTTGTTCTACAGATTTCAATATTTCCTCATTGCTCTATCAATGGGATGCTTGTTCGCAATACGACGAAGATTCACATAGAATTCGTTTGACTTTTCTTAATGCATGTAATTCATGGGATTCATATTCAAGCATCTTTCCTTGTAAGCAATCTGAATCATTCATAATTATTGTTATTTGTTGCTGCAACGTAGAAACTCCACAGATATTTGGAAGATGCAATGACCATTTTGTGTGAACCAAATAGCTGGTGCAGATTCAGCCGATTCTGCATCCATCTGCTACATTTGAGTCAGGATCAAGCAGAATTATGAGACGTACTTGAAAAACAAGATGTTCTCATACCTGATTAGGATAAATTATCATCTTTGTCTTTTAACCCTTTTTGTTTTGGTATCTGCTTCGTGCATCTTTGTTTGCTTTTGCAGTCCAATTGGGTGTCACTGTGAACTTGTTAGAAAAAGGAGGAGCCCCTTCTTCATCGTCAATTATTTAGGATATTTTCTTTCTTTCCCTTCTTTAATCATACATATCTAATAAAACATTGAAGTCTATAATGTTTTAAATGCACCTGATAACACGTTTGATGGATTAGCATGCTAGGAACAGTAGAATAAAGGTATGTTGTTTCAATAGCAGAAGCTACGCTTCTATCCCACTTTGGGGTATGTATGGATTCCAAATTCTTGGTACACCACTCAATTTATGCCTTCTTTAGTTGTCATTTTCCTTTAGTGTTCTGTGATGGTTTTAGATAATGCTTGTGACTGGAAGCCATCAAGTTCATGTCTGCCAACATATGAAAAGAAATTTTTCGACAAATAAGTGCTGTCCTGAATTTTTTTTTTTTCTTTTCATCAGCATCTTGCTGCATCCCAAGGATATGAGGATATAATACTCTTCCTTATTCAAGAAGGTGTGGATATCAACGTCACAGGTTAACTATCCGAGGCGCTTCCCATTACTTTGTTTTAAGTTTTATTCCATTTCAGAAACCTTAGTAGTTAACATGAACTGCTTCCGTTAAATTTCGCAGATAAGTTTGGAAACACCCCCATACTAGAAGCCCTCAAGAATGGACATGATAGAGTTGCTTCACAACTTGTTACACACGGGGCTGCAGTAAAGATTGATAATGCGGGTTGCTTCTTGTGTATGACGGTTGTAATGGGTGATTTGGATTTTCTCAAAAGGCTATTGGCCAATGGCATCGATCCAAACTCCAAGGATTATGACCACCGAACCGCACTTCATGCAGCCGTATCTGGCGGATTTTATCTAATGGCGAAGCTGCTTGTGGGGGCTGGGGCTAGTGTATTTTCAAAAGACAGGTATGTGATTCACTACCATTGTATTTGTAACAGCTTCCACCTACTTACCGGGAAAGTGAACTTTTGCATATCATCCTGATGAAACAAGTCACAATTTCTGTATAAGCGCACCATGGATCACTTGGAAAAAGGTGAAAGATGATATAGTTATGCAAAAGTTGGTCTTCCATTCATTGGTTTCTTTTTCATCCCATGTCGTTTAGCATAAGAAATATACATGGACACCCCAAACTAGATTGACCTTAGTGACCTAATACTAAACCCATTTATCTTCCCATCGGCACCACTTGGGACTCATTATGCTTAATATGTTATCTTGATCCCATGGGGTGAGGATATAAGTTACTCCCTACTTACCTCCGAGTATCAATGTTAGAGATATTGGACCATTTTGTTGAGATGACTAATAGTTCAGGGATATATAATCTCAAAGGGTTATAAAATTTCCACTGGATTAATATTGATCGGATTACTACTACCACTCCCCCATGGTAATGTAAATCCTGTACTTCTGGGATTATATATCTGTGGGATGTTTAATCCGGGTCACAAGTATTTTATCCAAACAAAGGATATTGGGTCACCTAATGTATGAAGTTCAATCCGAAACTCACATCCGGTCAAACAAACGGGCCCATTGGTTATAGAATTTACACCTCACTCTAGCAGCTTAAACTTTCAGGTTAATTTGCGGCAGCAAGTCGACAGTTCACTTCCATTTTTGTGTTCTCCAAAATCTTTGTTTTTTACCTTTCCCTTGGGCTGTATATGGATCTTGGATATGTGGAGGGAATTTCAAAGGAAAAAAGAAAAGGAGTGGAGAAAGTTATTTGAGCATATTTTATTTGTTTCCCTATCCTTTCCATTTCCTTTTATTCCCTTCAAAAGCCCCTCCAAAAATCCAAAATCCTAACACAACCGTAATCTTTTTACTGTGATAGAACGCACAATAAAAAGGAACTCAATGTTATTCTTCATATGAAACAATGGAGACAGATCTTGTGGATGCACACAGGTAGCGAAATTGAGGAGCTGATCATTCATTTAATTAGTTAGTGGATTCTTACAACTAAATTAATTCTGGATCTTCTGTAATTTGCAGGTGGGGTAATACTCCACTTAGTGAAGCACGAATGTCTGGAAACAACAAATTGATCAAGCTTCTGGAAGAAGCAAAATCCAATCAGGTGTCTGAGTTCCCTAATTCCTCTCAAGAAACCATAGGTATTGTGACACCCTAATTTGCTGCTTCGGTAACAAACTTGTGTCAGATTTGTTGCACAGATTATCTAAGACTAGCAAGACTACAAACTACAGCGGTAGGTTGCTTAAAACAATTAATAAGATGTTTTACACGAAACATAAATCTGAGCGATTCACTATCGTTGGATAAGTTGGGGTTACCTTTGTTAGCTTGGTATGCATTGTTGGGTCTGTTTCCTAATGGCTCAAGTGTTTGACACAATTGGTGTTCTGTCTAATTAGTCAAGGAAGTATGAATTATACCAATCGCGGTCTGGTATATGGAACTATGGTTCTTGGTCTTGGTTAAATAAGCTCCTGGGCCTTGCTATAATCAGTAATCATATATGGGGCAACGAATTTGTCTCCTCCACCCTTTGATCCATTACATGTACACAGTCACCTGGAAACATGTTTCTTTCTCAATTCATCACATTAGAGCATCTCCTTTTCCCCTCCATACTCTATATCTGGAGGATCAGATGCTTATCCTCTAAAATAGAGGAAAATATAGAAGATGGATCGGGGCAAAAATTATCCTCCAAAATAGAGAGGGTTGGTCCGAGATGCTCTTGTGATCACCTGGTTCACCCGGTACTTTCAATGAGTTAACAAAAGAACTTGTATTGCTGAAAACAGATAAAGTGTGCTGGAGGAAATGCACGGTATTCCAATCCCATCCGTGGGATCCCAAGGACCGGAAGAAGCATGGAATTGTGTTGTGGGTCCCAGAAACCATAGAGGAGCTCATCAAAACAGCAGCCCAGCAGTTAGAATTCCCATCCGGATCTTGTATACTATCCGAAGATGCAGGTAAAATTCTTGATGTGGATTTGATCAGTGATGGTCAGAAGCTGTACTTGATCAGTCAAACACACGAGACATGATTCCCTCTTGTGAATTTTCTGACCCCTCACTTGGTCTTCGTATCATATTTCAATAATTCTCTTGATGCTACAGAGTCGTTCAGCGTTTCGACAATTCTACTGATTGACTACAAAAACCAAGTACTTTTGGCTGTTTTTTGGATTGTGGCGAATTGGATTCTGCATTTAGGTCTTGTACCAAATACAAAACGTTGAGTTTGTAAACAGTGTTAACAAACGAAGAACGCAAGCTGCTGGAAATTGATTCAATGATGTTGCTCGACTGCGTAAAATGTTCTTATATTTTTGTTGGTGCTAAATGGTAACTGGAGGTGCCTTCCGGAATGGAATAGGGCCAATGCCCCCGGGGCACAAGTTAAGGTGTAATATATATGGAATATTTCTCAACATTTAATATCTTCTCTAAAATGAATCTGCCCCCTTTTGCCGTTTTCAATTTCTGAAGCTTTCCAAAAAACTAAAGGGCAAAGAATACTAAAAAAAAGTTCGAAATATTCTGACAATTGACACATTACTTTCTATCCTTCCCCTCTCTCAAACCAAATAGTAATCGGAAACAAGAACGACAACTGGGAACCCAAACAAATCAAACTTGGAAGATCTACAAGGACAACAACGAAGAAAGCGTAAAGAGTGACTCAAATTTTACCTAACTCGAATGACGAATACGCACAACGCAGCCTTCTCTCCTCCGTCTCGCGTGCCCTGAACATCGCCGGAGGAAGTAAGGAACCGACCTAAAGAGAGAGAGAGAGAGGAGAAACTACACTTTTTGCCCTCGTAGTTTTCTACCAGTACCATTATGCACCATCTATTTTGAATGGATTTTCTATGGTTCACCAAAGTGGTTGGTTTTTTTAATTTGTATCGGTTCCGTTAGGTACCGTTTTTAAAATGTAAAGGCAGTTCGGTTCGGTTTTGTTTTGTTTTGTAAACACACAGAGACAACGTGGGACTATTATTGGGGGCACGGTCCCCACCACTTTGTTCATAAAGTTGCTACTAGTAACTTCATGTTGATAGTAGAGCGTCTGTCTCACAAAAGGGAGCGCGAATATCAATTGCCAAATTTTTATCTAGAATTCTGAAAATTATACACATTTTCCCTTTTACTATTAATTAACACTTACGTCCCTTAGTATTTTTGTCAAGTTCCAAAAAAAGTTAAAGACCATCTGTTTAATGTAGCAAATTTTACGAGCGTATGCTAAGGAAAATGGCTTTTTTTTCATTGAAACCTCTGCCAAAACTGCTACCAAGTATAAAAAGGTTGAGTTTGTTAACAGTGTTCACAAACAAAAAACGCGAGCAGCTGGAAATTGATTGAATGGTGTTGCTCGACTGCATGAGGCCCATCAAGGGCCTCACCCTGACAGTTGACATCGGTAGGCGAGAGGTGGTCAAAATTTCAGGTACAGATGGCCGGGGCATACCGGTTCCAAAGAGTGCAAACACGGATGCGTTGCACAGGCCAAGGCACCAGAGAGGGAAACATCAACCCAATCTCCATAGAACAGCCGGTCCAACGGCCCGAGCTACAGAATTGAAGACGGGCATATGAAAGGTTGAGTTCGTATGCTGAGGAAAATGGCATTTTTTTCATCGAAACCTCTGCCAAAACTGCTACCAAACATGAAAGGTTGACTTTGTAAACAGTGTTCACGCACGAAAAACGCGAGCAATTGGAAATTGATTGAATGATGTTGCATGACTGCATACAATGTTCTTTCTCTAAGTAATGTGATTGAACACGGCTGAATTAATGGACTTGATTTGCTGAATAAGATCTCTAAAATCATACGTGGGACTGGTATAACCTTCTTCTTATGTATATATATTGGAATTTATGTAGAAACTTTGGTACATCTGATCATGTTTACATCAATGAGGAAAAAATTAATCACTTAAATAAGGTCAATTTTATTGTATATTTAAAATCAGATTATCTTGAACCTGTGGGAGGGTTCTTTTTTCATTTGTGTTTCCTGACTGCGTACGTACGTTCGTACTCGGACATGAACAATCAAAACAAGCATACATGCGATGCGAACTAGATGAATACGTACACTAGTTAAACAAGTACGATGCAACTTTCATTGGCCCGAATAAAAACAGTGAGTTTGGTGACAATTAAATAGAATCCGGATAAACATACCAAAGAAAAACCAATTGATATAAATACATCAGGCGGCAAATCGCTCAGATAAACACACCGAAATTGGCTCAGATAAACACAACGAGATTGAATAAGAACTAGATAATCACATTAACATCTGGATAAACACATTTGATGAGAAATATTGCTTCCTAGATAAACACAACGATTGTGCCCCATGGCCTATAGTGAGAGCCAGTAATTCAAATAACCAGGCCTCCTCCAACCCTTATTTCCACATTACCCTTTGGGGAAATTTTTCGGTGCCGGGTGGATATATCCCACGTGGTGTCCGCTCGGCATATCTAGACCGTTCAAAATCCAATGCACCTTTGGACAGCTCAAATTGAAATCCGGATCCCCTCTCTTCTTTCACCTCACCACTTTCTCTCTCTCATTTTTCTCTCTTCAAATCCGAGCCGTCCAAAATCACAACGAACGGCTCGGTTGTGTCGAGTGGGCACCATATGGTACCCACCGGCCCTGAAAAATTCTTCTCCTCCTTGACTTTCAGAAACAGATTATGAGTAATGAACAAAGAAGCAAGAATAAAAGATTGTAACCCTACCAATCCAAACACCACATACATCATGAACCAATACCTAAACGTGTTCACAGCACTCATGCACGCTCAAAAGCATCTTTTGCCGGAAGAAGTTTCTCCTCCACTTCTTCACCCAAAAAGTTATCACATTCGATACAATTCCAGTCTCTCTCTCTCTCTCTCTCTCTCTCTCTCTCTCTCTCTCTCTCCCATTGTGATTGTGGAAACCAGCTAGCTAGGTCACTAGCTTCAAGCAGTGAATTGATGGCATCGCCCGCCCAGCACCCTCTCCCACCACCTTTAACTTTTGACTTTGGACGCTTACAAAAGCTCCACTTAGCTAACTGCTCCCACAAACCTTCAACTATTTAATCCCAGCTAGCTAGCTACCACCTTCTTGTACATTCATTGTCAGTAAACAAAATGTAATCATGCTGAATAGAATGAATGCTCTTTATTCGATGCACAATCCTCTGACTTTCATAAAAAAGATACCTCGTCACCAAACATGCTGCATCCGTTTTGGATTTTGAGGGAGATTTTTAAGAGTAATTAATAGAAAAAGTGAGATAAAAGAAATTGTCTTGGGGACCGTGCAGGGGTTTTGGAAACGAACAAGCACACAATGTTGCTCCAGTACTAATTAAGAGTGAAACTTATGAGCCACGGCTCCGCACAAACTCAACAGTCCAAAAGTGTTTTGAATAATTTAGATTAAAAACAATCTATTAACGGTACCCTCCGATAATATTACTGTAGACATTCCGCGCATAGGACAAGAGTACCCCACCACTATGCCTTCTCCTCCCCACCATTACCATCACAGACACTTTCCTCTACTTCTCCAGGTCACCACCATCACTAGGCCAGTACATAATTACCTCTCCATCCCCACCTTCAACCACCACATTGTTTTAGTGCTAATTGACAATGCTTATGGATAGCTTCCGGTTGACTAACATATTAATTAACACATCGCTAACCCCTGCTGATGTATACCGTATAAAAAAAAAACCCTCCACTTTCGCTATTGATCATATCATACTTTATAGTCCCTCTCGCATCGTATCTTTAGGTTTTATTTTCTTTATTAATCAATTGTCAATGATAAAAAGATTAAAAGGAGCAAGAGAGCACACAAATTTGTTATTCGGGCTCCAAGAGGTTATAAGGAAGACAAGAGATCAACCAACATAACTAGAGAGAAAGAAAACATATATATATATATATATATATATATATATATACACACACACACCAAAGCTGCCCCCAGAAAAATAAAATAATTGAAGAAGAGATTGATTATTTCCTGTCGGCCAAATAAAAAGTAAACAATAATTAATAATTCTTTAATTTCTCCTTGCTAACCCTCTAAAGTATGAGATGGAGTAATATTCTAGGCACATGCTTGTCTCAACCACTCACAGAATTGCATGTTTGGACTCATGCATTATTAATACTATATGTTAATTGGTTCGATAGATTAATCATTTTTTTGTCGTTAATGTATTGGACTCTTGCATTAACACTATGTTCAATTATTACTCCATTACTTTGGATTAATAATTTGGTTTTGTTTATCACTATTTGCAATTATACCTTTTGCGTTAATGAAATACGAGCTTTGTCTCTCCTTGAAAAGCAAAACACTGATAAAGTCGTTAGTGGAGAAAATATAGCAGATCATTTGTCTTCAACTTTTTTTCATTCCCCACTAAGTCATTTTTCATTCCCAATGAGGGTTGAGTTCTCCTAAACTTAACTTTTTTTTTTTTTGTTTTGTGTGTTTAATTTGTTCGTCTTTTTTGAATTTTTGTTAGATTCACGTGATTTTTTTGGATTAATCATCCATCTCGACGAGGAGAGTCTAAAAAA
>BPLS01000281.1:448719-522492 GCA_019656275.1 Rhododendron kiyosumense | reverse complement strand
TCTTTTGACGTGTCACTTTCTTAAGGGCAAATTGAGCGACACAAGCAAATTTGTAGTTTAAGCTACATCGAAGCCAAAAGCAAGAAGGGAAATCACAGAGTCATGAAAAAAAAAAAAAAGAGATACGTGGAGAAGGTTTTTGAAGTACGATAATGACTGATGTACTGATTAATTGAGGATTTAGATTTAAATAGCAAAGGAAAACTTTTAAGTGCTATAATTCGTTCTTCTCGTTTGATGACAACACAGTGGCACATTATCGTGGGAAGAACGAGACGAGAACTTTAAATGATAAGCTTCACATTGCAAATCACATGTAAGCAAGAATAGAAATAGTTTTGGGGAAGTAAGAAACTGTGCTGTCAAGTGGGAGAATGCTAAGCACAAAATACCTGGAATTTTTTCTTAAAAAAAAAACCAATGGAGAGAGCAACTAGGCATGCCAGCCCACCCATGGGCGTGACCATAGGGACTCCAAACCCGTGGCAGGCCTTGGGAAGGGCCAAAGAGCCAGAGGTTAGGGCTATTACAATTCCACTCCTGGCAGCAGCCTGCATTAGTGGGTAATGCATGCCAGCCCCAAATAGATGAGATGAATGTACTCAACACAACTTGAGCACTGAGACCAACAAAGGGACTTGACCAACATACCGAAAGTGAAACTGATTTCTCCGTCAAATGTGAAAATGCAATCTATCTGATGAAAAACAAGGGAAAATACTGTCTTGACACTACTGCTGGGTAAGCTCTAATAGAAACAGGACCGACATACTCACAAGAAGTATTTCCTGCAGTTTATCGGACCATATGAGAAAGGGAAAGAAAAATGGACTCTTACCAATTCTTTACTCAGACCTTCTCCCTTCAAGAGGTGAGGATCATTCGAGACATCATGACTACTCTTAATTTTTGTCTTCACAGATGCCAACTGGTTCTCCTCTTCTTCAGCTTCTTCTCCAAATGATCAAAGCATCAGCTTCCTGCAAATTCATCATCTTTTTACCAGCAGTACTTCATGCAGAGCGAGAGCATCAAGACTTCAACGATGTGCAGAACTGCTTTCCGTACCAAATATGAGGTTAGAAACTTACTTCACCGCTATCTTGTTCGAGGCTTTGTTGTCAACATCAACTGTGGAAGATGGCAAAGCCTTGGCAGGCACTGCTCTGGGAACAATATCATCAAAAGGATTCCATAGCACCTAAAGCCGAAATTCCAAACTGGGCAATGAAATTGACTGCGTTACAGAAGACCCTAGCGTTGCTGAATGAAGGAGATTCCTGAAGGTCGACTTACAAAGATACCATGAAAAACAATCTACTTCGACACAAAGATAGAAACTATAATATATAGGTACGTAAATGCGTTTATATCTCCTTGTGCGTTGCCAAGTTTCAATACACTACATATCTCTGAAGTGCTAATCTAGAAAGCATCTACTGCTAATAATTTCAAGGCTTCATAATATTCTACCTCGACAGAGGTTATCTTTGGTGGAGGATCCAATGGCCGATCAATTTCAGTTTCAACCTCACCTAACCTTGTGAGACTATAGACTGAATCCCCAGTCCTGTAAAGAGGGGAATAAGTTCCAACATCAAAAAATGGCGATAGATATGGGAAGCAACACATGATGTCATTGTTACCTTTCCAGATATGGTATGTTTACGGTCAAGCCACTCACAACGATCCAAGGTTATAAAGAATTGACTTCCATTTGAATGTGGCAGACCGGCATCTGCACATGCAACAATACCCCTGGGGTTGAACCTTAGACACAAGTGGAACTCATCAGAAAACACATTTCCATATACTTTCACCACCTGCATATATTGAGAACCACCAACGACTGTAAATGAACGGCATCAAAAGATTGAAGGATGCAAATGCAGCAGCCAGAGGTCCCACGAATGAATTAGTAAACAAAATTTAGTTCTCATCCCGTTCATTTCCCAATGCACAATCAGAAAGGAGAGAGGGCCAGAAAATTGACAAAGACAAGTCCTTTCCATGTAGTGAAAATTTCATGAGCACTGAATTGCATGACTCAGATTGTTCTTAAATTTCGGGAATCAACAACCCGATTCCCACAATAGATGCTCACAGGAAAATAGATCGAAATCCATCTCAGTGCAGAATTGACTGGCATGAAAGGACGTTGAATGAGTGGTAATCAGGGTCCGAATTTATCTGGCCCGGCACCTGGAGGAAATCACGTGTGGTGTGTCTAGTTGATAAGCTTTGATATGCAGCTAATGGGGGTAAGATCTCAAAACCAATACCGAACCATTTATGAATATGATGATGATTTCTAAAAACCTTCACAGACGACCTATGGACCACTGGACATAGAACTATGGCCCAAAAAGTCCCCCAAGGCTGTCGGGAACTTCGTCCGGCTCTGCTTGGAGGGTTACTACGACCACGCCATCTTCCACCGCGTCATCAAATCTTTCCTCGTTCGAACGGTGATCCCTCGGGAACCGGCACAGCTCTCTCTCTCTCTCTCTCTCCTCTTCCGTTCATCTACTTAACACTACAAAAACCAACTACACTTCTGGACATTCCGTTCATCTACTTGACACTACAAAAACCAACTACACTTATGGACATCATGCAGAAGTAGGCCCATAATCGACAACATGTAACAGACTCAATTTCTACCTATAATTCTTCCTTATTCTTTTCTCATTTCCTTATTACTAACACATTGCGCGTAATTTTCCACCCTTTTCAAACACGGAAAATCATTTTTTCCAGATTTTTGTTACTTTATTTTTTTTGGATAATGCAGGGTGTTCGAGGCTAGTTTGCGCGCACCTCGGATTAATCCCTACAGCCTCTCCCACAGGCATTTCACACGCTCACGCGTGGGGTGAGGTGAGCCAAAGAATTGTTAGTAAGGACAATCGAACCTGAGGTCTTAGAATAGAGCAAACATCTAAGTTTCCGGTCAAGACCACAATAGATTTTTCTTACTTTAATTTCCCAAAACATAATTCTCTTCCTTCGACTATTGCAAGTTCTAAACAGTCATTCAGCAAACAAATCAACCAATAATTTTGCCTTCCCTTTTCTTTCCATTCAAACATCAATAATATTCTGTTTTCCGTCCCCTTTTCTTTCCATCCAAACACAACCTTATTCCTCCACGTCAGCAAGAAGTTGTGCGCGTCTAGTCGCCGCATCCCAAACCTCTTCAACCGTCAAGAACTACCAAACCGTTGGGATTCCGTATCAAATGACCATTACACCCCCCAATCACGAACTAACTTTCTGAACTACCAGGGGCATTCACGTCAATCCAAACCGCCCCCAAATCGAGCGGGTAAATACACTACCAGTCCAAATCACAAAGCAACAAACTTTTGCAAGCTCTACAAGACTACAACTAACCTCGATTCTCTCTCCTTCTCTCTCTCTCTCAATCTTGCTTTATCTCTCTAAACCCCTCTCCCTCCTACCTATCGAGCTCCAACAATGTCGACACCATTTGAAGCATTCAAGAAACGAAAGCGGAGCCCTAAGATCTACGGGCTCCACACGTTCGGCCACCCGGGTTGCCCCATCGCTCCGGCGGGTCCGTTCCGGGACAACATCCGGGTGTTCCTCCGGCAGTGCTCCGAGCCCGAGGGGTACAACGTGGACGGCATGCCAGTTTGGAGCACGTTTCTGGTTCACGAGAACAGGGGGTTTCTGGTCCCTCTGTACACCATAGAAGAGAGCGTCAAGCACTCGCTCACGCCGTTTTGCGATCACTGCCGTAGCACTGGTGAGTTTGTACCCCCTTTTTTCTTGATTCTTGAACTTGGTTTATGACTAATTTTTTATTTGAAAGCTTCGATTTTCGAGAGGATACTGAGTTTTGATTTTAGAACTGGGTTTTGTGGAATTCAGACTTGAAAGCTTCGGTTTGATTTTAAGGTTGGGTTTCTTGAGGTTTGAACTGCCTTTTTGTCCAATTTTGATTCGAAAGCTTCAGTTTTTGAGTTGATTTCTTTTTTGGGGGGGGAAAACAGAGTTTTTTGTTCGGTTTTGGAAATGCGAAATGTGCTTCGATTTGACGTGGGACTTCAGGGTTTTGAGAAGAAAAAAAAACCTATGGGTTCTGTTTCGTTTTGATATTGGGTATTTTGAGATTCTTGATCTGAAAGCTTCAATTTATTGGTTGGATTTGGGAATTCAGGAATTACGTGGAATCTTGAGGGGTTTTCGTTGATTTTAGAATTTAATTTTGCGAGACTTTAATCGGAAAGCTTCAATTTCTCAATTTCAAGTGGATTTTTCGGCTTTTCGAACTGAAATCTTCAATTCTTGATACGATTTAGAAATTTCAAGGCCTACCCAGAATGATTCCGTCCCTACATTACATTTGCTAGGCACTTTTTTGGGGTCCTTATCATCAATGTTCTTGAGTGTTTCTTGGGCTTAAAATTCTGTTGCAGGTTGGAGTCACCATTTTGTGTCCAAAAGAAAGTATCACATGATAATCCCGGTGGACGATGAGTGGAATAAGCCTTTGGATGAAGGGGTTTTTGATCTGCAAACCCATCTACTGCACGGATTGATCCACTGCAATGGTTTCGGTCATCTGATCTGTATTAATGGGATCGAAGGCGGGTCTAAGTACCTTTGTGGTCGAGAAGTCATGGATCTCTGGGATCGTATCTGCTCAAATCTTCATGCCCGGTATGATAATATTTTTGTTTAGAGATTTTAACTAGGTCTATGAGTTGTGTAAAGGCTCAGAATTTTTCTGGGTTTTGTTTGTTTTGTTTTGTCTGAATCTCTAGATTTGTAGTACTTCCATGAACTGAAAATGGGTTAAATTTTTCTGGGTTTTATTTGTTTCAAAGGAAAATGGTTTTAGTTTTGATTCGTATGAATGGAAATGCTGCTATTTCATAGTACATTTTAGTTGCATGTTTTAATTATAAGAGGGGGAAAAATTCTTAGTTCTGCTTGCTTTGAAGAAAATTGTCCAAGTTCTGATTCTTATGCAATGAAAAGTTGCTTTTGACAGAATTTACATGGATTTTTGAATGAAAGATGGACTGAATTCTTCTGGGTCCTATTTGTTTTGAAGGCAAATAACAGTAGAAGATGATTCCAAGAAACATTCAATGGATCTTAGATTGCTCCATGGGGTAGCTTATGGGCACCCATGGTTTGGCCGTTGGGGGTACAGATTCTGCAATGGGAGCTTTGGAGTAACCCAACACAAGTATGAAAAAGCAGTTGAAATTCTCAGCTTATTAGAACTTGATAAGATCACCCACGATTTCACTACCGGCAGCTTATTCCGAGATTTCAAGCACATCATAGGTTACTACAGAGACTTGAGTGAAACCAAGTTGATCACACTCAGAGACCTGCTCAGGTTAATGCTCGCTCTCAAGTCCCGAGTCCCATTTCAGAGAAGACCAGCCAGTGTTGCTTCCACTAGCATTTCTGCAGCTTCTTGTTCAAAACCTGTGACCAAGTCTTTTGCCAAGGAGAAACCCGTGAAGTGCAGGAAGTTTTCTAATGTGGCTGCGAGTTTGAATAGCCGTTGGCCGGTTCGAAGACTGGAGCATGTAGCAGATGTGGTGGCGGACGCCCTGAAAGAAAAGAAAGTAGCTAACAAGGGTTTTAACTGTGGGATGACTAGGCAGGAGGCACGAGATGCGGCCCGACTCCAGATAGGTGACACAGGTTTGATCGATTACGTTCTGAAATCAATGAATAATGTGGTTGTTGGAGGGCTAGTCGTTCGTCGCAATGTGAATAGGTCCACTGGAATTTTAGAGTTTTCGATAGAGGAGATAAGAAGAGATTCTCATGTCAATGATACTGAACAAGAACTAGAAGCAGTGCATAATCCAGTGCCCCCACCAGCATTTTCTCCAGGGATTGATGTTTATAAAGATGTAGATTTCCTGTATAGAAATGTACTGACTGGTTACCCGGTATCACAACAGATTGGATTGGCAGCTCAAACTGTTTTAGACACCAAACACTTTGTGAAGGAGTGGCCTTTTAAGGATGAAGAGGACGAATTGCTTCGATTCATTTGTCGTGTGGTGTCGAATTTCAGAGACTCAGAGAGTGAATTTTCAAGAAGGGAATTCTCTCATGGGGAAATCATTGTACTGCCATTGCACTCCACATTTGGTGATCTAAAATCAGAAGTGGAAAGTGCAATGAGGGACACTTACTGTGTCACTGAGAGTTTAGTGGTGACTGAAATCGAAGGAATGGAAGGGATAGAAGACTGTGAGGTGTTGTTTGGACTGGTGGAGTCAGGTTCTGAGATTCGGGTTAAAGGGTTTGGTTTGGGTTTGGGTTTGGACTTGAAGTATGAGAGTGGGGTTGATAACTGGACAGTGAGGTGTAGGTGTGGGGCGAGGGATGATGATGGGGAGAGAATGGTGGCTTGTGATATATGTGAGGTTTGGCAGCACACTAGGTGCTGTGGCATTGAGGATTCTGATGCAGTCCCACCCTTGTTTTTGTGTGCCGGATGCTGCGCCTCTCTGGTGCCGTCTGTGGCAGATTCAAGCCTTGTGTTTGAGGAGTTTGGGATGGAGTCTGGTTCTGGTTTGTGGGAATTGTAGAGAGTGATGATTGCTAATGTGTGCTGTGGGTGTCATGTGCAGGTGAATAACATTTGTATAGCTAGTTTTGAATGGGCCATTCAATGCACGAGAACAAAAACAAAGAATTCACGTTAGTGTTTTTCTATTTTTTGCGCATCGAACGGGCACAGTCTAGAAGTGATAGTGCAGGTCAATAGCATTTTCTGTAGCTGATATTGTTGTAGTGTATGAGAAAAGAAGTGATAGAGAATGTTAGGAATATGATCCATTTTTTGATATGTGAACTAGAAACTCAATAAAGAAAATTCTTTTTTAGACCACAAAGTGAGTGTGATGCCTTTTAATTTTTGTCTCCCTGATTCCATTGGCATGGATTGAAGTAAGAAACATAACATAGCCAAATGCTAAGTGGGCTTCTGAAATATAAACTACTACTACTATATTTTACTATGAAAATGATAGAAGAAAGCCAAGTGAGAGAGGTAGCAACTTCGTTATTTTCGCTCTCAACTTGCTTTTTCATGTGTCGCAAAGTTCTCATGGAAGAAGTAAGGGTATGATCGGTTTGGGTCCGATGATTTTTGATGTGCAACACTGAATCGTTTTGTTCAGGATGGATAACTATGTTGCAAACAAATGTATGGTCAAACAAATGAAACAAATGTGCCATATGAAGCTATACTGCAAGCATGTTAATTGCAGTGTTGTTCTTTGAAATGAATAAATTATTCAGGAAATGCCATAATAATATTTCGAGTATACTTTTCATTACAATATATTTTGAGGTATTTACGACGCCACCGTTTGATTATGATAGAATTGCGGTTGAACTAGTGATCTGTTCGCCTAATTTTTTTTCCCTTTTTCTTTTCTACTCACAACAATTTTCAAAACATTGCTTAGAATGACATAACCTCAAATTTTTCTGCTCGCTACAGATGTCAAAACAATAATTAGAACGACTGACCATCAAACCTTTTTTCCTTGTAAAAAAATAAAATGTGAAACTTTTTGATTGGTTTAGTTTTATTGATTTTAACTAGTAGCTCACGACTTGGCTAATTAAGGCTTGGCTCGACTAAACTCATTTAGAAATTGAGCCGCACTCGGGCTCGAATTTTGGGCTTATTTACTAAACGAGCCGAACTCAACTCGTTTGTATTGGCTGGGCTCATTTAAAAAGACTCACTAAGGAAATTTACCTGCTTTGGCTCGCTTACTACCGAGAGCGGCCAAACCAAACCGGCCTTATAAGCCGATACTTTGGACCGTCGAACGACCCGGTTCAGGTTTTGCCTTCAAACGGAATCAGAAATCAGAAACCGATTCCCATTTAAGCAGTACTCAGGGCTTGCAACGGCTCATTGTTGCTGATTGGTAGCCAACGGTTCATTCATGGCGATCCCGCTCACCTCCTCAGGTCTATCTCTCTCTCTCTCTCTCTCTCTCTTCACCCACATATATATGTTGCGTGTAATATATATACTTTGATGTCTGGCCATTGTATTGAAATACGCATGTACTTGTGGGTTAGCTTTGAGTTATTGAACCTAGAGTGGTTTGTGTAATGTGTGCTGATGTTTTCCGTTGGGTTTTAATACTAATCGGTATTGGGGTCGTTTTCGTTGTAACAGTGGCATATGGCTTGAGACAATGGATTAGGGTAGTTTGGACATTTCTGTGAATGCAGTTAGTAGAAGGAGTGATATGGTTACGGTTGAGGATAACAATGAGGGGAGGGGTGGCTAAAATTAACTTTAGAGGCGGTGGTTCGAAAAGATATAGGTTTGTTGGATATCACGGAACATGATGTCATTGATCGCAATCAATGGGGAAAATGGATCCATGTTGGCGACTCCTCTCAAATGATTGGAACTTAGAGCTCGGTTCGAGCTTGCAACTGCTTTGCCAGGGGACAAGCTTGAGGTGGTTGAGTAGGTGTCGTATGTGGAAGTGTGGTTCTTAAATGGGGGGTTATGCCTCGGAAGTTGTGTCAAGTTATGTCAATAAGAAAGTCTAGCAATCCAATGAATCTGCTCCATCTATAAACGGGCTTCTGGACGAAGCAAATTCTTCCATCCAAGCACTACTATGATCGCCACAAGCTAAGAAGCACTCTCACTAATGAGAAGCTTGTGCGTCATGTCCGACATCAGCCCCCATTGGATAATTTCGGACGATGTGTTGGTGATTAAAACATGTCTTTTACATCTTTGTTTTTGGAACTGGACACTCTTCATATGGTTGGTTGGAGGCCACACATTTCCATGGCATTTATGAAACATTAGAAGTTCGGTAAAAATAACTTGTTTTACATTGATAAAAATGACAATGACAGGTTTATATCTATTGATATCTTGTTCTTGATACTTTTTAATTTTAAGAGTGTTCTGTTAAATGTTTGATGCAAACTATGATTAACAAATTGATGGAGCATTTTTTCCTCAAAAGATATGCGGTTACTCTTCTAGCTTTGATCAAACACAATCACTATGTGAATTATGTATTAGTATATTAAGCTCTAGAGTAAAGGTCTACTTTCTTTTAACTAGCAACCAAATCAAACAAATTCTTAAGTCCCAATCAATTGGGGTCAGCTACCTGAATCCCTTGTCCCCATAGAGTTGTGTTGAGAGCATCGTGTTACGTGATCTCTAAGAAACCTAGGTCTTTTTGAACTACCACATCTAAAGTCAATTTTGGTCTAACCCTTTCCTTAGTGTTACCATCTACCTTAACCATATCGCTCCTAACTACCGCATCAACTGCGTCGACTGATGTACGATAGACATGTTCAAACCACTTTAGTCTATTCTCTCACATCTTATCTACTATCGGTGCTACCCTCCATCCCACAAAGGTTTTCCTTTCTAATTCTATCTCCCATAGTTATCACACATCTATCTCAACATTCTCATTTCAGTTGCACACATCTTACTCGTATGTTGTTTCTTAGTACCATGGCGGGTCTTATGGTTGTACAGAAGAATTTCCCCTTCAACTTTGTGGGTATCTTGTGGCCACAGCAATCCAATAGTTGGCATTTTTTTTCCCAATACATGGTAGATTGATAGTTTATGACATAAAAAAGTGTAGCGAACTATATTTCTATGTGTCTTCCAATTGCTTAAAAGATTCATCGTGTTAGTGTGTCCATGCCGTGCTACTTAGGACACCTGTATTTTGCCTGAAAAGTGAAATCACTTTGACCCTGACTTTCACCACCATTGACGTTTGCATTGAACACTGCTGTTTGCCAGCACAAAACCTTGTTTCAGTTGTGCACTTTCCAAGGAATCTTTAGTGTATTCCTTATGTTCCAAATAATGGCAGGGGCAACTAGGGAAAAATGATGGTGTTCGTTCCTATTTGCTTGCAAACTTCTTTGTGCTGGCAACAAAAGGTTTCCAACTTTCCATATACCAAATGAACAATCGTAATGAAGTAGTCAGATTGCTTAGGAACCTTATGGACTAGATGTCGTGTTTCTGCTTCTAGGGAAGTCTAAGGTTTGGGTTTCAATTTAGAGCTCAGGAGCAATCACCTACAAAAGTAATCATGTTCAAGTTCCGCTGTGATTTTGGTTTGCTGCATGGAAGGCTTCCCCTTGCCAATTCTATGTGCACTAAGCACACTCAAGTCTTTAGTAAAGGGAGCACTGTGAAGTATCCACCCCTCTCCCTTCTTCTGATGCCTTTTCGTCGTTATACAAGTGTAATGCATGATAGGGATCCAAAGTGCAATTTAAGGAGAAAACAAGATAGCAAACAGAGTATCATATTTCAAATACCACAACATTACAAGTTTAAGTTGCATGAAGGCGATACTTCACTTATTAAATCAACGGGAGCACAGCAAGTAGAAAAGAGCAGACCTGCTAGGTACCCCTTTCCTTCTGTGCTTCAACTTATTTAAGATATGTGCCTTCGAAACCCAGGAAAGGCATAAAAGATCTGATAAAAAGATGACAAACACACACACAAAAGCATAGAGTCATATCTCAAGCTCCATCCAAGCTGACTTGAGCTGCATGATATGAACGCTTGCATTTCCAAAGACAATGAATGAGAAAACAGTAAGCTCACTCAAATCTTCAGGAAACTGGAGCCCGGTGAGGTACCCCTTTCCTAGGGCGTTTGGAATTCGGATTCCTGTCTGGGGATGGTGACCGTGACGGTGGCGGTGGCGGTGATGGTGAGGGTGATGGACTCCGGAGTGCAAGAAATGGAGGTTCTGCATTGTTTGTCTTTTTCATAAATGCTGCGACCTGAAATAGAATTGAACAAGTTTACCTTATATTTGGTGAAAAGGAAAAAAAAACGTTATCAATTCTCCTATTGTCATCTATCTGTCATAGTGTCATCTGTTTAGACTTCTGTATCATGTCCCTTTAAAGAGATTCGTGTATATCTTTTTATATTATTGTAGATTGGAGGGTGGTGTGTGATACGTGAACATTTTTGTCTATTTTCTTTTACGAGTACGTATTGTTCTGCATTTTTGTTGTACATATAATACTTTCTGTTGATGAATAGTTAAAATTATATTGTTGCTTTCCTTGTTACCTTGCAGGCAATGGAGCAATAGCGATTTGAACGTGGGTCCATCAATATCCTTTTGCATATCTCACATGCTGTTTCTTCACTCGTTTGTGAGCCACTATGGGGAAGAGGATTCAAAGCTATCACCAACTTCCTGTTATTTCTGTAAGCCTGAAGTCAAAGGCAAGGGCGATTTATTGTAAGCCGAGAAAATGATCTAATAAGGTGAAAGAGGAAATGATCTGTTTGCACTGGCTATAAACTCATCATCACAGTAGAAGTTCCTCCTGTTTCTACATGCTTATTTATCGAAGTTTATGCTTCTTTAGTTTGAAGTAGGACTGCATATCAATTAACTTAGTATGCGATTCCTTAAGTGCAGTTTGTATGTATCGGGGCTGACACAGCAAGCAACAATATAAATGTACGACATGGATATGGCAATTTACTGGCATGATGACACGATTTTTTTCACAAAAGTAGGGACACACAATTATAGGGGCATGACGCACATGAAGTAATTTTTTTTTTATGTGGAATCAAAACCATTGTTGTAGCGGCAGGACTGACTGAGAATCATCATAGTATACGAGTTGGTCAGATCTTGTTTTAATAGATGGTTTCGTGAGTCCACAAGAAAAAGATAAACACTTTGAACAGAGGGAATGGAAGAACTTTTTTCACTTGATTAAAGTTGATACAAGTTTTATATTTGCTAGAACCCTATCTATAATCTAGACTCCAATCTTTTTATTTTTTATTTTTTATGTTACTTTTGATATTCCCAAAACAAAATACTTAATACTACTAAGAGCAACTTCTAGATGATCCTAACTTTTTGACTTTTCATGCTTAATACAAACCAGTTGACTATGAAATTTTAAAGCATATCTTTTGGAACTTCCAAAACGACAATTCTTTGAATCCTGTCCTACATGAATAACCTATATGCCTCACAACATCAGAGATCAAACATGTACTTGCACAGATTTATAGTTAAAGCTCGAGCTTTGACATTACACAAAATTCCTTAAGTTCATTTACGTTTCTCTAAACAATTGGTAAAGGTAGAAAATCCAATTTCAATTAAGATAACCATCTCTGTTTAATGACATGATTTTTAGCATCTGAACTTGGATTTTATTTGAACAATTAAGTAAATGGAAGCAATGAAAATCCCTAATGCATTTAGTGTCTCAAATCAATAGGGAAGACTGCAATGTTTAGAATTTTCATGTTTGCCTGAATAAATTCAATCTCTAATTGTTTGGTTTAGGATTTGCAGTATGCAAACATGAAAGCGTCAGAATTTGGCCACTCTACGATTATAGCAGGGATTTGTGGGCCTAAGTGATTGAGACGGCAAGCCAACCATGAACCAAGCTTAATTTCATCCTTTCTAGGACTGCTTAAAGCAACCAATTGACTAGCTAATTGTAAGCATCATTCCATCCTTGTCAAGTTTCCTGCTTCCATGCAAGTTCTCTATTGGAGAAATGTAAAATTCAAATTGTATTTTTTGCCTATATTGTTACATTTGTTTCACGTAGGTTTGGAGAAAAGGAGACTTAGTTGCAGGATCCCCCTATTGGGGTGGCTAATCTACCTCAGAACCTTGCTGTAAAGTCAGAATCTCCTTAAAAACTTGCTGCTCCCATCATAAAAGAGTGTGCTCCCAATTATGATAATCCTCTCAAGCATATAAATTCTGAAAGAAACTAATGAAATGCTACCAAGTAAAAAGATGGCTAGTAATGATAAGAAACTAGACAAATATTTACTCAAACTTGCTCAAGTGCTTAGTATAGGGATGTTATTTCCTGCTATTCGCATGAGGAACATTTGCAGTTTGACGTCAATTATGAATTGACAGGTATACTAGGGGTAATGACAGAATCGATACTTTTTGGAGTATGTATAGGTTTACTTACATACTCCCGCACAAACACACGTGCGCACACATGCACGTTCCAAAGACGCTCCTAACCTTAGTCTTCTATATTCGCTCCCCAACCTTGGATTTTTAGGTTCTCTGTTTTTGTTTCCTCTTGGTTTTCCCACACTTTTCTCTCTAACTCTTAATTCTATGTCTGCATTGCCTTTTATAATGCGGCGAATTCAGAATTGTTCGAATTGTGTAATTGCCAATTACTGATAGTGGGCTTTTCAGATTTTTATTTATTTATACTGATAGTGGTAATGACCATAAGCAATTTAATTATAACTCAATTAGTGTGGGTTCTTACCGTATATCTTTTTTTATTTATTTATTCCGGTTCTATTTGTTTTTATTTTATTTTCGTTTTTTGTTTTTCAATTCATGTGGATTTTTACAACATATCTACTTTCGTGAAGTACATATAGATTCACCCTTGATTTCTTCCGGAAGTGTTGATATTTTGCGTGTTCGTTTTGTGAGGGTCTCCTGAGAATCATGTTGGAAAATTCAGACAAAGAGGCAAGCAATTACCTAATATGTCATATGTTGCTTTTAATTTTATGGATGCCGTTTCATTTAACTATCTAGTATAGACCTTTTTAGGTCCTATTGCGATTATTCATGCTTTGTTCTCTATACAATTCAAAAAGAATTTTTCAAAACATACCTCGGAGATTCCCCCTAGATTCTCCCTATTTCCAACATTTCTCTCTCTATCTCTCTCCACTTAATACCCCTACTATTTTGCAATTTTTTTTTTCAAAACCCAAACCAAACATAGCATCAATGTTAACATTTAGTTTGATAAAGTAACCTTTGATTTTTCCTTATCTTTCTTCTTTATGGAGATGCTTCATCCACCTACTTCATTTATGTCGTTTTAATTAGATAAAATGGAAGCCAATCTTGTCTCATTCTTTGTTTGGATTCAATTGACATGCCACTGCTTGTCAGTCACATCACATCCTTTTTTCTTTTCTTCTTCTTTTTTTGGGTTGGAGTTGATAATATTTAGGGCATGTTGCTTACATGACACTGATATCCACCTATTTGACGTACCATTGTGCGTCACTCAAGTGGTACTTATCACAATGACGTGTATGTTAATTAGTTTAACCACATTTATGTCTTCCTCTTTTTGTCCCCACAGGCTTTACTCGAGCGATGAACTTTAGTGGGCCTTTCATCGTGGGAATCTCCGCCATATTGGTCATGTTACTCTAGCATTTCTCTGCCCCTCAACATATGAAAACATTGATGGCACACGTATGGAAGATGTCTTGTGAAAGGGTCCCGTTCTGGTGTCCTCACCAAATTCACATGGGACTTGAACATAAGGTTCTTTCACATCAACATCCCATGCAAGTTAATCTATCTCATGGAAGAATAAAAGTTCAATCTTCTTCTTGTCCTGCATCACATGATCAAAGTTTTTGTATTTTATTCCTCGTATTTTCAGGAGGAAAGCAGATCGTTGATTTTTTTGGGGGGATAAAGGTACAGTTTTCTGTTTCCCACATTTTCTTTCTAGAACAAGTGACATTTGGATATGAATCTATGATCAAGTGACATTTTCTTTCTAAAAATCTTCTGGCAACCTTCTTCATCTACATGTTTAACCAATTCAAAAATTTTGGAAGCAAGTGACATTTGGATATGAATCTATGATGCATCTGTAGTGCTATGTTGGTGCAGCATGCATACTTCTTCTAGATCTTGATTTAATCGTCCTAGATTTACTTGTGAACATGTTGGTTTTTATAATTTTTGGTTGAATGTTTTCCGGGGTTTCTACAATTCCTGGCATCTTTATTGATATATGCATCATAAGAATCAAACTACTCAGAAGCCAGTTTGGTGTAAGGATACACAAAGTTTTCAAAATCTGGTTTTTTCATTTTTTAGATGTAATTTCTCCTCTCAAAGTTGTAAACAATCTAAGCTCACACAACAAGTCTTTGTCCCAATTTTTTTTTGGGCCTTTACATGGATCCATTGTCTCTATGATTCTTCTTCATATCATTCACCCAGACATGTCTAAGATTTTCATGTCTTTTCATTACTATAACCCATGTAGTTCTAGTCTATCTCTAATTCTTCTATGGCCGCTTGAGGACATTTCCATAGAACGTCCAAGGTCTGATCAACTTTGTCCGTAATTGCGTGCAAGTTTTGCTAGACAACGCTGCCCACCGCAACACATTATCAGGTACCAAACCTTTTAGAAGCTTGTTTTGCATTAAAATTTTATGAGCTTTGAATTTTCACATCCATGTTCAATGAAAACTAAATTTCCAGAGTACTCTTTTTGGGATCTTTTAAACAAGATCCATGTTGAATAGGAAAATCTAATAAAAGAAATTGAGTACTTTTTTGTGTCTTGAGATCTTTGAAATTAAGTCCTACCCTGCTTGGTATGAAGAAAAATGAACTATGCCGGTGTGAGGGCACCCTAAGTTTTGTAGTCATGGGGATTGCCTTAGAACTATCAACTCACCTAGAGGTCGTTGGAAGCAATTGGTTCAATGTCTAGAGTTGAGGTTTCATCATGGTGTATTTCCCTTTTGAGGGACTTGTGCCTAGAATCACCTTATGTCCCATCCTCTTAAGGGTTTGCTATATGTTTGATAAGCTTCTATTTTCGAATTGTATGTGATTTACTGTATATATTTCCAACATAATTGAGGCTGCTCAATGGTGTGTCAAGCCCAATGTGGTACCTGCATATCTTCTCAGTAATCTAAACATAATGTGCCCAGGGCACATACCACTAGTTGGCTTCCATTGCCTAAGCCTTCTTTATATAAAAACTCTCCATCTTTTTTTTCTTCAGATTATTGTTATCTCCTTCACCCGTCGTTGTAGTGTTAGTTTGGTGACTTCTATTAGACTTTAACCCACATTGCTCACCTAAGCTACCCAAGCTTGGTTAATATAATTTAGAGGTCAATCCCCCTATAGCCAATTGGTTTTAGGTTGAACCCTTAAAAGAAATCTCACATGGTATCCTCAAATTGGCTGGGTACTGGTACAAGTTCTCATGTGGGATAAGGACTAACAACTCCATCCCCATTATGATACTCTCTATTTGAACATATATTGCGATTTGTGATGAACCACCTTCACGCAAGTGAGGCATGGTCTACTATTTGATTGGTCAGTTCTCATCAAAATGTGGAATGTTACCTTTAAGTTTTTGCCTTTTCTTGATTATCTCCCTCCCACCTACAAGGAATTTCATGATAGAATTAAAGGCTTCGTTAGAAATTGGATCTAGGTTGTTCGCTTCTTTATTCAACTCAAACACTATTGCGAAAATCTGAAAATCCAAAAACCATTGATTAAAACTAAGGAAGATGAAAAACCCTTCAAGTGCATCGATTCTATTTCATATAGTTCATGAGTTGTTCAGTTAAGTAAAGAGGCATTAGAACTAAAGCTTCTTAGACGAAGATGACAATCTCATTAACTGCAAAGAAGTCTAGACGAAAATGACGTTGATTAACTAAAATGGTTATCCATGGAGTTCTTAAATTTAGGAAAAAGTACCTGAATTCTTGAGCAATCAATATGTTTTTCCATCTCACTTCGGAGGACGACGTCCTTGTAAACATGTCGATATATTTTCAATACTCTGTGTTCTGCGTGAGTACCTGCATCAATGCAATGGAGGCAAGCAGGTGAATCACAATCAATGCAGTACTTGGTTAGTTCATTTTTTGGAGGTTCATGGAGTTCACAAGAACCGAAATAGGTTCTTTGTAGAAAGGAGTCTAGCCATTCGGGCTTTCCCTCCGGTTGCGCTGCGGGTTCATCCTACAAAGTTAACTCCTTTGTTAGAAATGGGAGACTCAATAAATAAGATGATATAGTTACTGAACTTAAATCATAAAAAAGATATAGAATAAAATCTTTAACACTACAACTGTAATGTTCGTGGTAACATGCGACAGTAAAATATATTTTTTTCTTTTAGTCGTAGAGCAGAGGTATTGTTGAAATGGATGAGTGTTTTAGGACTATCACAATATCAAAAAGGAGGGGAAATTTCATAGGAGTTTTCTGGTACCACTACGATGTATGTACCAAATGTTGGATGGTTAAGGGAAAAATCATTTTCAAAGAGTGAGTAAACCTTAGAATAAGAATGTTGAGCGTAAGATTCTATGAAAACGAAGATAAAACAAGCACAAATCCATTTGGAAGAAATTAAAAATGTGGCACTGATTGAAAATATTATGAGGGAAAACAGTTCGAGATTGTGTGATTATAAGCATCATTAGCAACTAACGTGGGTTGTAAGTTGTAGTGATTTGATCCACATGGAGGGTGATAAATTCAGATAAGGCCATGGAAAACATGGGTTGTTGCTGCAGATAGAGATGATTTCTTTCACTTAATCAAGAATGTGATTTTGAGTATGATTAACTGGAGGAATGGTCCATTTACGAGACCTCAAATGAATTTGATGAAGGCAAGTTGTGTTGAGTAGTGTTTTAAAAACCGAACTGGCTTGTCAAACCGGTTAACTCATCAACCGGCTACTTTGCCAGTTTGGTTCAACTAAAATACTGTTTTAAGTATCAAAACCAGTCTATTTTATGAAAACCGCCCCCACTATACGGTTGAACCGACCGGACCGCTGTCGTTATGATGAACTGTGCCACTAAAATTATTAACTTGGAATTACGTCAAGTAAATCTCTGTCTATCACAGTTGTTGGGTAGCTAAAACTGTAGCCTAGGCGAGTATTTATATTGAAAAGGAACTTCTGCTTTATCTCTCAACCAATGTGGGACTAACTTAACCTGCCTTGATGCAAGAGCATCCTCCTCTCTTTCCTTTCTTCAAAGTTCAAAGAGCAGCAATATGGAAATTACATTTTGAAAGTTTCAAACTACATAAATAATGCACTTGGCCAAGATACTACATATTCCATTATTAGCAAAATTTATATTCTAATTGCAACTCTCTTTAAAGGAAAAAAGATTACCTATTGTAGATTTTGCAGAACTTAATTTATGGTCAACAATATTATTCTATCACACTTTGAAAACTACTAGGTGGAAAATAAATTGGTAGGTAGATTTAGGATGTATTCATTCATAAATAAATGACGTCACGATTCAATTCCGGTTCACCCGCAATTGAACTGGTGACCCATCCATCTATCCATCCAGTCCCTCTCCAGTTTGCTCACCAGTCCGGTTTTTAAAACATTGATGTTTAGTTAGTTTGATCAACTATTTGGCGAAACAATGCAGATATTGCCCATCATAAGTTATGTAGTGATGAAATATCTAGTGGTAAGCACAAATCAGTTAATCAGCTACAGTAAACCAACTCATTGATATGGACAATTGGTCTCATTAATATTGACAAATTTAGTTAATTAGTTTTATGTTCAACCGTTGTTTTTTTGCTAAAAGATGATATTCAGAATAACTATTGTTCTTTTGCCGTTTGTATTTGACTTTTATGTACGGCTGCAAAACTAAGCTTAAGTTTCAGATGGGGCTATCTGTTGCCCAGCATGAAATTTATTTGTATTTTTCAATGTTATAAATTTGTTTACGGTTTAGCAAAAGTGAATTTTGCAAACTATACTGATCTTAATTTATTTTTCCCCATTGAGTTAGAGAAATATTTTAGAAATGAAAATTGGCCTGCTAAGGTCATAATTATTATAATAATGGAAGTGAGTGGACTTGTGAGCTCTATGTTTTGTAGAAAGTGAACCAAGGATGAGGCTGAGCACTGCTTGCTTGAACTGCATATGGGGTACGAAACGAACAAATCTGCTAATGTAAGTAAAGCTCATCTGAAGGTTGGCCTATCTCAAACTTCACAAGAGGTACAATCAATGCGCATTATGTAACTTTTATGGAGGATATAACTTTGAATAAAACTTTATTATAGGGAAATTTCTTTCAGCATCATAATCAGTTTTTAAGTCGGCTATGACTTTGGTGTAAATGCATTATTTAATGGCTGGAGGACCCCAATCTTGTATAGGAATTATAATTTACATTCGTAGTTCTATTATGTGGCTGTTGTGGCCCATACCATAATATAATAGGTAAGTATGACGACAACTTGTGATCGGCTGTATCTGTGAACATTTAGTCGCTTAATTTTCTTCCAGTTTAAGGACACTCGGAGTTTTTTTGAGCGGAATATATTTTTGTAACTTATACATGTCATATTTTACCCAAAAATGCCAATGAAAAAAAAAGTGTAGTGGCAAAATGCTTAAAAAAGTGTTGTAAAGGACTAGAATCCGATATATCCATGGCACAAGACTTGTTTTAGCATACTTGATGTGTTTTAAATATTTCGTTTCATTATTAAGCTTGAGTTAATTCTTCTCGATTAATCTAAATTTTCTTTTCTGTTACCAATAACAGCTTAAAGACTAACATCATATAGTTACTAATTTTAAGTTGTTTGATAAATATTCTAGTAATTGTAACGTCCAACGACATTTGTCAATATATCAACGATGCCTTATGTGATCATTATAAAATTCAGAATATAGTCACGTTAACAGAGAAAGAGATGGAAGAAACTTTACACCATTTTGTTTATTTAGAAAAATCAAGTTTCTTTCATCAGTCCTCCCTTTCTAGTTCACCCCTAGAAAAATAAGATTGGATAAGATCAAACCTATCCAACATTCTTTGGATCTTTTTCAACCTGATTGGTGAACAAAACATACAAAATTATTAAATAATATGGGATTTACAAAGTTTCAAAGAACATGTATATAGAAATAATGCACAGAATGACAGAATTACTTACCTGGTCTGAACTAGAGGAGCTCATTTTTGCTTAGTGTGAGGAATGAGGTAGAGCAATAAAAGGTGGTTGGGTAAGTTTACAATGGGAGAAATAATGGAAGTATTAGGCAATGAGAATTCTTTTGAATGAGGAAATGAAAGGAGAAACTACATTTCATTTTTCCTAGCAATTACTTCTCCTATGTTTATATGAAAGGGTTGAATAGTAAAATCAAACAATGGGTCTCTAGACCTATCCTCTCTAATTCCTTTTGATTTTGATTCGGGGGCATGATTTCACTGCATAATGGCCCTTGAGTTCCTCTATTTTTTGTGGTATAGGGGGGCCACTGTTTGTGGTAAAACATTATGAGCAAGGTTAGGCCTATCTACAGTCTTCCTTCACCCATATCCCATCGATTGAGATTAACATAGATACATTAAATTTTATTGTTGTTGCTAGTTTGCCTCTTAGTTTATGGCGTACAAAGCACAGACACTCTAATAAGACGAATCAACATAGACCCATTATTTTTCTTAAACTTAAGACACGCCACACGGACATGTTAGATACACGTTTCTTTATATAGCTTGGCATAAAATCCATTGAATTAAGGTGAAAAAAATGCAAATGATGACTACAAAAAAATTGTTGCTAAATTATCTATGACCTAAGAATTTGTGGAATTTCGACCCTGACCCGACTTTTTGAAAACTTATTATGACCTCTAAATGTGTCTCTAATGAGTCCTTAGTGCGTTCTAACATGTCGTCAATGTGCCTTTATTGTGTCCAAGTAATGTGTTTGGGGCATTCTTTGTGGAGCGCCGTGTCTAATCTATGTCAGGCATGGATACATGAGGTCGGTATATGTGTCTTTGCGTCTTAGTTTAGAGCTAGCAAATAGAGGGTTGTTGTGATACATATATGGAGAGTTAAAGGTCTCTAAGTTTGTGGTTGAACACTTCATGGGGTTACATTTTGAAAATACAACAAATATGAAAAAAAGTTAATTGAGAATTTTACGAAAAAACATCGGTACATCATTGTCTTTGTTTCCCTTATTGAACTCATCAACAGAAACAAATAACACTTCTTACAAAGAAAGCTAGTTGATTACTTATCATCTACTAGGGGCTTCTACTAAATTCATCCTTAAGTTTTTTCCTTGGAATTGAATTTAAATCTATATTGCTTGCGCTTTAGTAGGTTTCCCTTATTGCACTTGTGAATTTTCTAGCTCGTTTCATGAAGAAGTTAGACTAGATTGAGCAATCTAATTTGCACTTAGTAATTTCTTCTTGTATGAGGACTATACTAAGTTGTTTATGATTACAGTAAGGGAAATCTGTTTAATCACATCTAGTAGAGATTTAAATTTATTTTTCATGAAAAAATTCATTCGTACTCCTAAAGAAATGGCTTTTATAATGAACCCAAGGGGTTAACCTAGTGGTCAACGCCTAGGACTTAGGGGTTTACTCCCTCTTAAGGTCTCATGTTCAAAACCTCTCAGGTGCTATTAATTCCATTTGAGCTAGTCCGTACAGAGCTTTGCTCTGACTTTAATTGGAACCCCGTAAGTGGGTGTTTAGGTGCTATAAACTCCTTTGGGGCTAGTTCATACAAAGCTTTGCTTTGACTTTAATTAGGACCTCTGCAAGTGGGTGGTGAGATTGGTCCATCAGGATTAGTCAGGTCCACTTAACTTAAGTTGGCCTGGACAGTTGACTTATGAACAAAAATGGCTTTTATTATGCATTGAACACCTACCATTTAGAGCGGTATTGTAGAACACAAGGAGAAATTGGGCATTAACTACTATAACTCAATAGCATCTTTGAATTGACATAAATTGGGAGAATCCCATTTAGTTGCTTTAAAGAATTTACCTTCTTAGTCAAAATTTACCTTCTTAGTCATTGCAATTTAGTTATCCATGAGAGTTGTGATTGTTTGATTTACTGATGGTGATCAGTTTTCCTTATTAGTTTCGTTGCTTTGGTTGATAATTTATGAACCTTTAAGAATTTCTATAATTACAATTTCTTAGGCTTTGAACTAGAATTGGGTTACATTAAATATTTTACTATAATGCAATTAATACTCTTCACATGCTCATTGAAGAATTGCAACTATGGACCAATCAATTCGTAACCATTAATAAAACTCCTGAGAAACTAACTTGATATTAATTGTTAGTGTAATAGCACATAATATGGATATAATGAAGAATGGGTTGTGCCCATGTCGGAAATGTGTTGTACTCTCTAGGATAGAAGTCGGATTATATTATCGCTTTTGTTTTGTTAGAACCATACACCCTTCAGATGCTTGCTAGATGAAGGTGTCAATTACATACACAAAATATTACATTTTAAGCTTGGAAAAATCACTTGTGGTTCACTGTTAACATTGAAAATATTGCAAGAGTTTTTCTCTATAGAACTCGCCATAGATTTTTATCTGCAATATTCTCTACAGGAAGAAAATTCTACTCTTATGTGTGCTTGGAAAAAGTTATTTGTGACTTCACTCCTATATTTAGGGTCTATCTCATATGACTAAGAGCAGTTATAAAAAATAACAATAGTCAAGCTGTGCCATCTTTGGAGAGGATATTAGGTCTTATTGAAACTTCTCTTACAGTATAACTCTATCATGTCATGTCCTAAGACTCCTAATACATAGAAAAATGACATTGAATGCCGTTGTCAAGTTGTAGGTGTGCTTCTTAGGCATCTGCTTGACAGTTTTGGTTATCCTATATTCCTATTAGTAAATGATCTTTCTGATTTGTAACACATCTAGACTATATGGACTTAGAATGTTGTATCCAATGAGAACCAGGATGTTAGAAATGACGTTGGAACTGTTTAGAAGATGGAAAATACTAATCACTGCCAAATTAGTGTTGGCTATCATCAAGTATGTGTTTAAAGCGTGTATATAGTTACGTGAACTTTTAAAAAAAATCAAATTGAATCTTACACGAAACAAACAATACAATTGATTGTGTTCCTTCTTGGTCACGGGATTTGTTCATATTTTTCTTTGTTTTTGGTGGTTGCCCACCAATGTACCATTTGTTATTTACCTGATAATGTGAACACAGTCAATTTAGTATTACTTGGGCCTTGCCAAGAAATTTAAAGAACTCAAATGAAATTATTGTGATTTCCATCTCTCTCTCTCTCTCTCTCTCTCTCTCACACACACACACACACACACACACACATACACACATTAACCCACACACAAGCACATATGCCTGCACGCTTGCAGCTATGGCTTCGAACAGCTAACCTGCTAACGCTTGTTGGAAATTGTCCCACATCGGTTAATTATCTCCTCAAAAACTAGTATATGAACCTAGGCAGCCTTTCCACTCATTGACAATTGGTCTTGAGTTGAATGCTTTAACATGGAGCTAAGTTTTCGGCGGCTTTTCCCCTTTGTTTGTGCCATAGTTGCACTTTGTTTCATTTGATCCATATGTTCCGAATCATTTGTTGACCTTTTCACGTGCAAGTCGGGGGTCACGCACGTGAGGGGGAGTGTTGGAAATTGTTCCACATCGGTTAATTATCTCCTCCAAAACTAGTATATGACCTGGGTGGCCTGTCCATTCATTGTCAATTGGTTTGGAGTTAGATGCTTTAATAATGCTTAGCCTAACTACATGACTCAAAAGGTTAACCTCAAGTTGTACTCGTAGTACAATATATATTAGTTCCATTTTCATTTATTTACTAATGTGGGACTTGGGTTCCCACAATATCCTTACCTTATAATGCAACATCCTCGTTGGATTGACCCAACAACCTTCCTTTGGTGGTCATGGTGTGAGTGTGACACTTATTTGTGTACAACACATCATCATGCTCATAAACCACCCCCCCATAGACCGAGGTTGGACTCTGATACCAACTGTAATGACCCGTGTCATGTGACTTGCAAACCCTTAACCTAACCACATGGCTCAAAAGGTTAATCTTGGCTTATACAGTATCTGTTCGTAGTACGATATATACTACTTCCATTTTCATTTCTTTACCGATGTGGGACTTGGGTTCCTACAACTTGCTCCTTGTTACTGAGCTCTTGCTTTGTGGTTAGGGCATTGCTTGCATGCCATAGCTTTCTGTGTTTTTGGAGATACTCCACGAATGTATTTGGTCATGCACTTTGTTAGTATTTTATTGAAATTGTTGTAAAATCTGCCCCAAGCATGACATGTGTATTATAAGAGTTGGCATGCCAAAAAGTTCAAGCCAGAATCAACTTATAAGAAATAGATTGCAAAGCCTTTATCCTCTTCTTATTACTCTAAAATAGAGTAAAAACCCTAACCCTAAAAAACCTAATCTTAACTCTGAAAACCATAACCACAACTACCTCTTACCACCCCATATCCCTTGCAACCACCATCTCTTCCCCTCTTCCACAACCCCCTGCCACTACCTCCCAGCTCTCTAGCCAGCACCATAACTCTTTCCAACATTACCTGCCACAAATGTCATCCACTCACCTCTCCCTTTTTGTCCCACCACCCTTTCCCTCATTTTCTGACACCATTCTGCCACCCCCCTTCCTCACTCACCACCACTGTCACCAATCCCTCTCCCCTTTCCATCCACTATTGCCAACCTTCCCTCCATGCGTTAAGTTCATAGTTCAGTGGTAATGACATATAGATTGCATGTGTGTTTCTGCCTATTGGAAGTCATACTTTATGCATGCATATCTATACGCATGTATAGATAGTTAGATTATAGATAGATAGATACTTCATCCCTTTTTAATTGACCACCTTCCCATTTTCTGTTGTCCCAAAATAAGTGTCCATTTTCAAATTCGAACAGGTAAAACCCGATCCTCTTTTGAGAATTGAAGTACACGAGATTTCAAATAATCACATTAAATGCTCAAGTTAAACAACACTCTTCAATTGTAAGTATTTTTGAAAGTTAACCTTTTTAAAGTGTAATGATGTTGTCCCTGTACACTTAAAAATGAACAGAGGAAGTATTTGTATATATTGCAAGCTCCCTGTAATTATACGTGTAGGTTTGATTTGTATGGGGTTTTGGAGCTTCATCCAAAGCCTGTGTATAGTTGCACATACATACTTTGTATGGACAAAAAGAGACACATTACACACACCTATGTGGTCAATTTGTAAATGACCTTCGATTGCCAAAAACTGGGAAAATTTGGTTCATATATGTCTTAAATGTGTTAAGATGTGGCCCAGTAAGAATCTATTTGTACAGAAACCGAAAGAAACAGATACGATAGGAGCAACAAGAAGAAGAAGATAGAGAGGGCAGTGTTAAGATGTGGCCCAGTAAGAATCTATTTGTAGGAGCAACAAGAAGAAGATAGAGAGGGCAGTTTTCATGTTCGATGCCAATGGAGATAAATTGCACTGTAGTATAAAATCACGAGGTGATCAACTTGCTAATAATAATGATGGGTGGTAGAGTTCTTGAGGCCTAAACCACAGAAGATAAAATGGAATTGTCTGTACTTTTTAGTTGGTTGTACCCAGTCGGAACATTCTCTTACAATTGTCATGAGCAGACTTAAAGCATTAGCATTAAATTTCATTATTAAACGAAATTGTGGAAAGAAGTATGCCACTATGATTTCAGTAGGATACGCTAGATGTAGATCCAATGTCATTGTTGTTGATCTAATGGAATTTCCATCGTAATCAGGTTGACTATGAAATTCATATTGTCGGCTTTGAGAAATGAACATAGCACAGGACCAAATTTTTCTTTGTAATTAGTCATGATAGGATTCAGGTCGTTACGTTGTTATGGAATTTGCATCTCATAGATTTCCCATGAAGAGACCATAGGAATGGACATGATTGCTTGTTCCTCTCTTTTTCTTTCCCCAAGGTAGAAACCACTTGTAATCTATTTCTAATGTCATGACGAGAAGATAAACGAAAAGAAAAATCTGTATCTCAAAGAGTGCTTTTGCTCTAGTTAAAACATGATGGCAATGTGGCATTTCTTGTAAATAGATGTTGGAACACAGTAAGGTCGGTCAACTCCTTCAATATCGTTCATTTCTCAAATTACTTCTTGGTGTGTTTTTGATACTTTTGTGAACCTGAATGTCTTGGCAGTTGCTTCAAAATTTAGGCAAAACCGTCCAGATTTTATAGTTGCTGCTGACTCAGACGCTCGCCTCTCTTTATTTGGCAGTAAATTCTAGAATTTTTTTGTTAAAGTTGTTGGAAATCTAGCCTTCTAGAATTAGAATTTTTATTAGCTACCATGTGAACTACGATTCCTGCTCGAAAAAGTCCAGGGTCGTGGACGAGAATCATTTCTTTTCTCAATACCTTTTGATCAATGAGGACATGATCCTAATTCATGAATGCAGTTAATGTGGATAAACTCTCTTGTCATAGTGCATATATGAACGAAGAACATTCGGATCGAGTAATTTCATTACCCTAGTCCTACTAACTGTGATTCTTTTTGCAGAAATTACATTTACAATTTAGAGACAGATTCTGAGATCAGAAAAAGGAAAAGGAAAAGGAAAGAAAACAGAAACCTCCGTTGGAAAAATTAAGGAAATTTCAGCTACAGTTACCAAGAGTTCTTCAATGGTTTCTCCAACAAAGCTGAAAGGTACATCTCCCGGAGCTCCGGTCCTCGATCTAGCTTTGGCCCCACTTCCCACTTCACCTTTTCAAATCCAACGCTGTTAATGATCGGCGCATAAACCTCCTCCAACTGGTCCCCCACACAGAAGAAATGATCGAGCCAAAACAACCCACCTGGCCTAAGCACCCTGTAGACGTCAAAAAACAAGAAGTGCAGTAGCGTAGTTGGAATCCAGTTACTCAACACATGCATCGAGTGGACAATATCCAACGTGTTGTCGAAAAAGGGAAGCCTCTGAGAAATGCTTATGTACATCGGTACAACTCCTCTTGACGCTATAAAGCTGTTGAAAGGACCGTTTAAGTTCATTGAAGTAGTTATGATAGTTATGTTCCTCTCTCTCATCCTTACGGCGAATGTGGCCACACCACCTCCAATGTCAAGCCCTATCCGGATTGTCCCCGGGCTTTTTACTGCTAGCACATCATCAATGGAAAAGTCGGGACCACTCCCAGTGCCTGGTTGAGCCCATCGAGTTTTCTCTCGACCTTCAAGGTCAAAACAGTCTTTGCAGTCATCAAACTCCTTGTTTTTCTTACGGTGAATTAGACACGTATAGTTCTTGCAAGTGTATGAAGTCCAGACAACTGATGAGTCAGGTGGGGAGGTCCACAGGCTGGCGGGAAGTGGGTAGGGTTCGGCATACTCCGGCGGAGCAGCTGGGTGGCAGCGGCGGCGGGGGAGTGGTTCGCAGCCTCTGAGGAGGAGCTTTTGGGCTAGAAGTTCATCGTCAGGGCAGGAACCGTTTACTTTGTATGACATGAAGCTGCGGAGTTCATCTGGAAAGAGGGTGCAAGGTCGGCCCACCGGGGGGAAGATTGTATCGGAATCGAAGTTGGAGTTGTATCCAAAAGGAAGTAGTTGGGCTGATGTGAAGGCTAGGAATTCTGGTGGCAGGTCTGAAGTAGTTTGAGGGTCATCAGATACTTGAACATCGTCTTCTTCAGCATCGGAGTTGGCGGCGGCGGGTGGTGGGTTGAGAGAGCAAGGAGAATATAAAGTGGTGGAAATGAAAAAAGTGAGAAGATTTGTGGAGAAGAGGAGAAAAAGGAAGAGGAGAGTTTTGGAAAGAGAACCGGGCTTAAGAAACTGATCCATGGGTGGTTTTTGTTGTGAATCTTTGGTAAGGTGCTGAAAATGGTAGTATTGTAGGCGATTGAGAATGTATAGTTCTATGTGCCTGTTCTAATAGATCAAAAGACTTTTACACCCCTTCCGATAAGACGAATGGGGTTCAAACTTGTGTGATATATGTACCTTTTCTGGTTATGAAAGATTTGAAAATTCATGGGCAGTTATGTCAAGCAGAGCCCTTTTTGATATTGAAAGCAAGTGTTCTTGATTACCACCCCATATTATACTCCTGTAGCAGGTACTGCAACTTGTACTAGGTCAACACTGGGTGAAGCTTCCAGAAAACCAAGATCTTGGTTTCCACATCTATCGAATACAACTGTACAAGTAACCACCTGTCTGGTAAATTTCTTATCTGGTGTATTTAAATCTATCTCCCTCTCTCTCATGGTTCTAAATCGCGACATTGGAAAATATATCGGTATTGATGATACGGTCGTATATTTATATATTGGCCGATATCGGACAGTATCACCCGATACATTAGTAAACAACGGTATCGAATGTCCAAAGTCCCGTTACGAAACGGTCTTTATTTAAAACCATGTGTTCTCTCTAGCTAGCATGCCCTTGCTGACTTTTGCATGCGTATTAGACAAATCTCGTCTTTCTATGCAGATCCGCAATAGGAGGTGGATCTGGGACAATTGTAACGCAAATAATGCAATGGAAGCCTAACTCAGCGTATGAAACCTGTTGCTTCTCAAAATTTTAAAGGTATTTTATGGGGATGAGTAGCCAAAGATAATATTTCCTGTCCAGGGAAATGCAAAGTATTAGAGAGCACAATAAAGTTTCACTGAATTTGACATAGACTTCTTTGTGATGTTCCCCGGACCTTGCTCATGCTCACGTAATGCGATTTCTGCAGTGTTTGACAAAAGTGAAGGCATTCAACCAATCGAAGGTAATGGCGGAAGTGACTATGACATACTCTTGACTGCATTCACCTGATCTCAGTTTTTGCTCTCTTTTTTTAGTTCATTTGAACAAAGAGCCATTTCAAAATAGAGTCATTTTGGAGCCGTTCCGGCAAGGTTAAACCCCAGAAATATGGTGACAAACATATTGGTAGAGAAGGATGTAGAAAAGCATATTGTGTTGGTTGCGGCATGGCGTACGACTTTCCTTACGAACGATAGACGACCTACTATACCAGTTTCACTTGTGTTCTTCTTTAAAGAAACGGCTTTCCAGCTTGCTTTTATGCAGCGAAGTGAAGCTTATGAACGTATAGATGCCACTCAAAGTACTAGTAACATTATAACAATAGATATGTTGGTAATTTGATGTTGGGGTGTGCGTCCTGACCCGAGCTCATGATTGTGATCCTAACCGTTCATTTTTTTCGTCTCATTGAGTTTGTCGTACGTTCATGCCACAAATGACTAAGCAGATATCAGCACCAACAAAAAAGAACACTTTTTTCTGAAAATCATTACTGTTTCAATTCATTAACGATGTCCGAATAGTTGCACTTTTGACATGGCCAACACCCCACACTCGTGCTCGCGTTGGCACGTATTTGAGGGCACATCATGGGTCTGGAGAATTCCATATTATTAAGAAGTAGGTATGGCGGAATTTGACGATTAAGATTACAAGATTACAAGCCAAAATCATGAAGGCCAAAACAAAAACGCTAGGCCGACAACAAAATCCTATAACATACTTACAACATCTTCACACGTCAGCACTGGAGCTCACCACATTTTTTTTTGTTTCACTTGAACTTCCGTTAGCACTGGGGCCCAGTGCTGACGTGTAAGGATCTATAGGTATGTGTGTCTTCGTATACATGTACTATTATGTATCCCAGATATACGTATATGGGTAGGTGGAGTTTCCATTCCAAATGCAAGGCTGTTATAACCAGCTACAAGTCGGCTAACAAAAGTTGAATTCAAAATACATGGGTTCAGTATGGGTCCTAATAACAACATTAAACTCTCTAAACTATACTTGTCTCTGGTAAAAATGCTACGGACACAGGTCCTAATAACAACATTAAACTCCCTAAGCTATATTTATCTCCGGTAAAAATGCTACAGACACAGATGTGTCTGACATTGTTTGACATGAGCATCACATATGCATCGTGTAAAATTCACATGCATCGGATGGTTTCGTAGACAGTTGTATCATCTCTCTGATGATCTATAACATTCACATTCCTCGTCCTCCGGACAGTTGTTCAGGTAGTAATGAAAATCCTATTAGTGCGGTCACAGAATAGTACACCAAACCAATAGCCCAAGGTAAGAAGTTGAGATATTTCGGCCTGCAAATTTGGCCGTTGGAAAGTCCACAACCATAAACCACACCGTAGAAGTGAAATTATATAATAGCCTGGGAGTATCGCCGCATGATACTCCGGAAAACTTTACAATTGCACATTTATGTGGGGTCTATCACTAAGTGTATAGGCCGCACAGGAACGTGTGGTTGTAAAGTGGTCCGGAACAGGGCCGGCTCATAAGTTTTGGAGGCCGGAAGCGAACCTCTTGAATGGGTCCACCCTATATTTTTCATGCAAAAGTTATCTACAAAGGGTCATAAAAAAAAAACCAATACAAAAGATTTACCATTATAAAATAGAAGCATATAATTATCCCAAAAAAATGCAACTATTACGATACCTCAAAATCCATCATTTGAAAATTATTCTTCTCACACTTTTTGCTACAAACGCACTGATTAAGTCTCCATAGTCAAGTTATTTCACCAACTCCTTCTCGATAGACAACATAGCCAATCCATTTAATCTTTCTTGAGACATGGTTGACCGAAGATAATTTTTTATCAATTTTAACTTTGAAAAGCTTTTTGCTTTTTTCTTTTTTTGTTTTTTAATGCATTAGTGTTTCTATTGAATAATTCCACAATTTGGGCCTAATTTGTGGCTCCTAAATTTTAATTGGGCCTATTTTGTGGCTCCTAAATTTCAATTAGACCTATTTTGTGTAAAGAAATCTAGTGCAATTTTTTTTTTGGACCATATATACATACATACATATATATATAGGAATCCTAAAAATTTGGGGGCCCTCGTTTTTAATTTTTTTCGGGGGCCGGAAGCGGTTGCTTCCCTGGCCTTGGCTATAAGCCGGCCCTGGTCCGGAACTATCGAATAATTACTTCCCATACAAAGAGACAAATGAGATTCGTATGATCTGTTTAATGTGGCAATTAGAATGGCCAATCAACTCAAAAGAATCCCATAATTAGCAGTGGCGGAACCAAGATTGCTATCACAGAAGGACTGAACTGAAAAAATATAATTTTTTCCAGCAAAAATGCAGGCCGAAATAAAACCTATAGTTTCTCCGGTAAAAATGCTAGGGACGCAGACGGGCATACACAAATGTGTCTGAAATTGTCTGACGTGTGCATCCCACGAGTGTCGTGCGGAATTCAAGTGCTCCGGATGGTTTCGGACAGACGTGTCATGATCTGTTTCTCTTCGATTGTTAGCATTCACATTCCTCCTCCTTCAGACAGTTGCCCAGAGAGGGATTGAAAATCCTTCTTGTCACAGAATAGCAAACCAAATCAACAGCCCAAGGCAAGAAGTTAGGATATTTTGGCCCACAAATTAGGCCCATAAAAAGTAGGCTTCGGCCCAAGAAAATTTAGGAGCCTAAACCATGTAGTCATTAGTCCAGAACCATAAGCTACCCTTGACCACCAAAGGGCTTGTAGCCCAATGGTATTTTCTAGTTCTTCCTTCTTTGGAGGTCAAGGTTTGAGACCCATTAGGGGCGTTTGTGATTCATAGTTATGAACAATTTTTGAACCCTTGTGCACCAACTTATTAACTACTCCCTAACCTCGGCTGATGTATATCATTTAGAAAAAAAAATCCGAGATCCATATAATGTGTCGGTCAGAATGGCCAATCCCAAAAAATCTTTGATTTTTCCCGGTCAATCAATATTAGATTATTCAACTGCTGAGAGCATATTAGAACATGAAATCTTCAATCGGACAATTTTGGCCCAATTTTTCCAATTTAACCCCTTCAACCCGGTACACGTCGTCAAAATATCCGGGTGTGTTCCACAATATTATATCAAAATGGACAATCAATCATGCATTTAAGTTCATCAACACATTATTCTGCTTTTTTTTTCCCCCCTTTTTGTAACTAGAACACCAAGAAACTTGTATTTGGATTATTGATATAGAACACGTGGAGGTCCAATTCCATAATCAGCTGGATCGAGCCAAGCCTCGGAAGCTCAAACGGTGTTTAATTTCAGATTATCCAATTTGGCAAAATTCGGACGAGCTTGAAATATGTTCAAACTTGGTGGGCTGACTTATTTTTGCGCTTCGGTCAAATACTCATCAACCCTAAGTTGATCGATGGTGCTTTCGGCCTAATTCCTTCATTTAGGCCTTCAATTGCGTTATTTTTGCCGTTTTAGGAGAAAGACTTGTTTCGTTAATAACTCTTAGACTGTAATTCCTTTTAAGTTGATTCTCTTTGGGAAAATCTTGTTTTCCTTTCCCGTTTTCAGTTTTAGGAAAAATCCCAAATTCTGAGATGTACAATATTGTTCGCTTTGGACGCCCATAGACTTCCTAGTAGGTCACTCATCTCTGGATTACCCCAGGATGAGCACGCTTAACTGTGAAGTTTCTATTCGCTTTGGCCCGCCCTCACGGCTTTAAAAGGCCTTTTACAAGTAGGAGAGATCTTTTCTTATAAACCATAACTTGCCCCCTCCCGTCCGAACGGAGCCTGCTTCCTGTAGTACCGCCTGCCACCGAAAAGCGGGGTGTCACAGTATTGCAGAGATTCTCTCTTTCTTTCTTGTGCGGAAGATTTGCTCGTTGGACTAATACGCTAACTAGTCTCTTGTGAATTCCGCTGCGTGAATTATGTTTTCTACAATTGAATGTTCATAATAGTTTCTACCATTTGCCAAAACTTGTAGTATAATTTTATAACAACAAAACCAACCAAAACCAAATAACAACTCAAATACTCAATTAACTTGTCAAATAATATATGCATACTGGTTAAATTGTATGAGTGTGTAAATTTGTATGTATATTTTTTTCTACATCTTTCTATCACCTACGTATAAATTAAAACAGTCGAACCTATCTCTGTACTGATTCAACATTTTCAACAACTCAGTGGCCTTCTCCTTTGTGCCCTCCCCACAGCCAATCTGTAACACCACCATTATCTTAGGAAAAGCCCTTAATTGAACTGCCTCAATCTGCTGATCACCGCCATCTTCACCCCTGCAGAGCTTCCATATAATCGACACCGAAAAATTCGTCGCCAAATTCGAAACCCTGACGATCTTCTTGACCAGAACCGGCATAGTAAGCGCGTGATGGCGCGCTTTCTCTATGCCTTGTTTGTAGTTACAAATACTGTCTAGAACACCCAAGGCCTTTTCAGTTACGCTTCTTTCGCTGCCAACGACAATCTCCAGGACTGAAGAGACCAAACCCAGTTCTACAAATCTCGACGCGGTTTTTTCGCTTGTGTTGGACGGTGAGATCATGTGGTAGATGGCCATGAGTGCAGCTTTGGTGGCTGCCGGGGAAATTTGCTTCTTGATCATCCTGACCAAGCTTTCTTCGACTCCATTGATCTCCGCGAACGAGCTTATGTGCTTTTGATCGGAAGAGAGAAGCTCTTTCAGGGCTACAACCGCATTTTGGCGCGAAGTCAGATCTTCGCCCTCCAAAAACCAGGCCATGCAACGTAAGGACGAAGCTGAACCCAGCACGGATCGGCCTTCGGCGCTGAGTGGGAACATCCATGTCAAAGCCGACAGGGTCTTCTCGAGCAAGCTTTCGTGCGTCTCCATGGACAGCGATGCGAAGAAGTCAAACAAGACCGATAGCACGTATCCGGCTCCGTTCTCCGCGATGCATCGCTTGTTCCGCTCGCTCTCCCGCCCCAACGCCTTGAGCTTCTCCACCAATTCCTGGCACTTCCCCTGATCCCCGCGCTGGGTTGCCGCCAAAATCTTCGAACAAATCCCCGAGACGTCGCCCGGGGCCACTGGAATCCTCGGAGTTGGGATCCGCTCGATCCCCAGGGACCGGTGTTGCACGCACCAGTCCTGGATCATCCGCCTTATCGCGTGGTTGGGTATTTGCTCGAAACTCCCGAGCTCCTGGTTGGTCACGGGGCACGTCCGGTTGCCGGACTCTATCCACCTCTCGATATTCTCCCGGTCGTAAGTAATTCCGGACGGTAGAGTGACCGGGTCCTTCATCAAATCGAGCGAGATCGGGCACCGGAAATGGGTCGGAACCGTCATCAGCTCCATCTCCGAACTGCCATTTTCCAACAGAGTGACCTTGCTGACACTACGGCACGCTCTCGGTCTCCTCCATGGTAATACCATTCTTTTCTTCAGGTGTAGAGAGAAAGAGAGAGAGAGAAGAATGGTATGGCACTGAAAGCTGAGAGTTCGACTAAACTAAAATGGGTAATGTTTGGAATTGGGTATGGGTTTGTTGTGGTTTTTAAGGCAAGGTTTTTGGATGGGTGAGTCAAAGGTTGGGAAACAATAATGGAGGAGAGTAGGGGAAAAGGGTTAAACGTTCAAATGCACACGAATTGGAATTGAATTGAATTTGAATGGGGAAGATTTAAACGTTTCTGTGCGAGTATTTGAATGTTGACCGTTGAAGGTTTGAAAATGAAGGAGGTGCGTCGGCTGGTGGTTTGACTGGTGACTCGGTCAGGGGTCAACATGGCCGGTGAGCCAATCAGCCAACAGGGTGTTTTTTTTTCTTCCCCTTCTTTTCTCTTTTCTTCTTAGGTGAAAATACACGGAGATCCCTCAACTATCAATTTTTTCTACGGAGATCTCCTAATATTTAAAATAAAATCATTCGTACAGAAATGATAATGTCAAAACTAATTTTGTTAGTGCCAAAACTCCAGTGTACGAAAAACTTATACCATGTACAATGTATAAAACTTTTATGTACCGGAGATTTCGTACCAACAAAAATAGTTTTGGCATTATCGCTACCCCAACTATAACCGTTAATCAAATCAACACTCTTCTGTCAAAAAAATTGTTAAGATGGAGGAGTTAGCATGGACAATTTTTATAGATAATGGGATCAGTATAAGCGATTTTAAGAGGTAGAATCATCATTTCCTCTCATTCCATTAAGGCTCCGTTCCGGAACGAGTTTGAGAACTTATTTTTTGTTCAATAATAAGGCTTGTTCCATAAAATAAGGAATAAGTACTTATTTTTTGGTTAAGGCAACTTCAAGCTCAAAAATCATGTGTTTATTCAAATAATTTTTTGATCAATATGGATCTTGTTTGATAGATCTTATTGAGATCTTTAATACGGTGCAAAAAAAATTAAAAAATTATTTTTCATTTACGTTATTTTTAAGTTTGAAAATGTGAAATAAGCTACAATAATAAGGTTTTGTGGAACAACCCTTCTTATTTTCTTTGAGAAGATGCAAAATAAGTACTTATTTTTTAAGAAGGGTTCCGGAACGGAGCCTAAGAGTTGGCTATCGCCAATTTTAAATGTCAGGAAATTTTTAAAATAATAGTGATAGTTCGGATATGTGCTTTCACCTCTTTTTTTGCCCTCAAAAAATCTACGAATGGGGCCCTTTTTATTTTGCATGGATTTGACCGTTGTGTTTGATGGGTTTATTTTATTCCAAAAAGAAAAGAATCAAGGAAAGAGTAACCGACTGCGCCGTGCAGTTGAGACATCTGTGAGTTTCTTTTTTAATTCACTTTGATCAAAAGAAATTGTGACAATAGGTCTGCATGCATAGACGGGCTTGCACTTATCTTGTCTAATATTGATATCCGAAGTTAACGAGCGAACAAATCTTTTAGTAGTTTTAATGTTTAGAATGTTTGGTTTTTTTGAAATTCGAACATGCAACTATGAAGGACAAACATAACTCACTTTACTAATTAGACGTGTTCTACTAACTGAAATAAATATTTATTTTTTGAATTAAAGGTAATGTGCTGTGAGAGAATAACCTCTCGTAAAATGAAAAATATGATTTTAGAACTTTCTATTTTGAAAAATAGATATGCATGTTTGATCGAAACCTATTTTGTCAAGAGAAACGCGTTCTGTCCGGATGATACGGAAACCCCATGGTTTTTATTTTGCATGAATTTGACCGCTGTGTTTGTTGGGTTTATTGTATTCCAAGAAGAAAAGAAAAAGTAACCGACAGAAACACGTGCACTTGAAATATGGTGCCGTGAATGACTTATTCACAATTTCGTTCAATTTCATTCGTCCATTCGTGCAATTAAAAACTAAGATGTGTTTTCAATTTTGACTGATAGAGTTAAAAATTAATTTTTACCGATCAAAATTGGTTTAAAATTCGAACAGTTCGAAATACTTTTGGACGCTTGCGATCTAGCACGATAAATCTACTTTACGGTACGCTAAGCCTCATCATTTGATGGCTCACGGCCCGCCCTTAGCCTGCCCGGCCCGAGCCCGAGAAACGGGCGGGCTAGCCCAGCCCGTAGTTTGTAATGGGCGGGCTCGAGCCTATGAATTTTTACTCGGCCCGCCCGTAGGCTCGGCCCGTGAGCCCGCTTGGCATACCCGTCCAAAAGCCCGCCAACGGGCCCGCCCATTAGCCCAAAATCCCAAAAAATCCTTTCTTTTTTCCCTTAGTTTAGTTTTGCTCAAGGAAATTTAAGCCCGCCCGTTGGCTCGCCCAGCTTTTGGCCCGCCGGCCCGCCAATTGGGCTAGCCCGTGGGCCGGGCTTGGACTTCAATTTATGGTAGGTGGCCCGGCGCGCCCGGCCTGCCAAAAAAGAAGAAGCCCGGTTGGCCCGGCCCGTGGGCGGGCTTGGGCCACGACTTGGCAGGCCGGGCCAGGCCGGGCCGATGATGACCCTTACGGTACGCCTCGTAAAGAAAATTTTCTCTTTGATAAGAAGAAACTTTGATAATTGAATGTATGTGCCAACTTGCATAGCACTAACCCGAAGTCCAGACATCCAAAGAATGAATAAACAACGTGGTGGGGACAAGTCTTGCTTAAGGACATGTGCCTAACGCTAGCCTTGATTATTTTTCATGCGGGTTTTCTGGTTCTATCTATTTATGATTTTATCAATTTAATAAATTGCTAATTTTGTCACTTTCTTTTTTGTTAACGTCACTCTCCTACAAGTGTATTTACAAAGGAGTGATATTAACAAAAAAAAGAAGTGACAAAATTATTTCCCTTTTAGTGTCACAATTGCACAAAGAGTTTACTCCACATATTTTCTAACACGGAAAATTAGCATCTTAATGAGTTTCCTTAATAGACACGATACACTCATTATACGCGCAATTGACTAAAGTATATTTTACTATGTTAATAAAAGCAAGCTAATGACAATGGAGTATTTATTTTATTTTTTTAAGAAAAAGAGTAAGAACTATGAAATTACAACCTACCAAGTGCATCTAATATAATTAAAAAAGATTAATTGCACATGTGAACGAAACAAATAACACATTCAAATCAAATGAATAGCAAAAACAAAAACAAAAACAAATGAAGGATACATCTAGTGATAAATTGGTCAAAACACTAGTTTAGATGTTGGAGAAGCACATAAATGTAAATTGTAAAGCTTGCCAATTCAGGGCACGTTTCGCTAAGGTTCTTATTTGTGTTAGTGGAAATACACCTGCAGTCATTCAAATCTCAAATAATATTTGTGAAAGCCAATTTTGCCAAGAGTTCAGTATGTCAAATCTTGACGATGTAGGCATTTTTTTTTAACAGGAAAAAAGAAAAAATTAATTAATCTCAAAAAATAATTGCAAAGGACAATGTAAGGATTTACCAATATTAACTAGTCTGTTAAATGAGTAAGTACAACAGTTTTTTTTTTTTCTATTGATTTTGCCACTTCCTTTTTTTTGTTAACGTCACTCCTTTACAAGTGTATTTTTGCACCAAAAATACACTTACAAGTGAGTGACGTTAATGAAAAAGGGAGTGGCAAAATCATTTCCCTTTTTTTTTTTTTATCATTAGTAAGTACAAGAGTTACTTGCTAATATACTCTATTGTGTCCGTAGTAGATAGTGAGACTCTAACTTCGGTTCCGATGTAGGCGTAATGTAGTCCTCTGTAGGTGATTGTGTGATACTGAAGACAATATATACTACCTAACTTCGAACGGTTTTTTTTTTTTTTGTTTTTTTGTGTTTTGGGGTTTGCTTCACTGTCGTTTGGAGCTCGATCTTCTTTCCTTGTGGTTTTGCCGGTGTGTTAGGTTTTGGTGTTTTTGTCTTTTTGGCCTTTCGATGGCTTTTGGGTGCTGTTAGGCTTCAGTGCTGGGGGTTTGCTTTTTTCCTTAGGCTTAAGGCTCGCTAGATGTTTGTTTGTTTTCAGGTTGGGTTTCTTTTCGGCTTTTAGTGGTCGGTTAGCGTCTTACCTTCTGTGTCTTCCTTTTCGGTGGTCTTGGGTCGCTTATGCCGGTGTGTGCCCTTGTTCCGTATAATCTTTATAATCGTTTATAAAAATTAATAAATTCTTTTTATGCTGTTGCAAAAACTATATATACTACCTGATGGATGTGTGCTAGCTATTAGCCTATCATTTGCCTAACTGATAAGATATTAATTTGCAAGCTAGTGGGATGCCAGTGCAATTGGCGCGACAATTTACCCCATGCATGAGGTGTGAGGTTAGTCTCACCCTCGAGAGATTTTTCAGTGCCGAACAAGTATATTTCACGTGATATCTATTCGGTGCATCTGAATTGTTTGATACATTTTTGTACGGTTCGGATTGAAACTCTCTTTCTCCTCTCACCCAACACTTTCTCTCTCTTTTTTTTCCTCCAAATCTGAGCCATTAAAAAACAAAATGGACGACTCGAATGCGCAAGTAGACACCACATAATACCCGCTCAGCATTAAAAAAATTTCCGTACCTCCCCCTCCTAACTTCTAACCACTAAACTCCTACCGCCTTAGGGTGTGTAGATTCTCCTACCACAGGACAAATTTTTTTTTTTTTTTTTTTGCAATTTGCTTACAAAAAAGACGTATGTAATTATGATTTTCTCTCTCTTTTCTGTATTTGTTACGTAGTTTTTTTTTTTTCCACGCTACAGTTGTTTCTTGAGAACTGGACTGTGCTGATGGGAAATTATTGGCCCTTCTTGGGCATAATTGATACTAATTCAATGATCGAAATGGTTTTTTTTAGAGCTCGTTGTGAATATTAGTCACGTTAAATTTTATATTGATCAGATATCAATAAACAAATTGATTATTTATATTAAGATATATAAATGCATATGGGTTTAAATCCAGAGTGCCAATTTGTATGATTTCCATCTAAATGTGGCTCAAAATCATATTGATATATACTCGATCAAAGTTTGACCCGGCATGATTTTTGAAATGGTTGATATTTGCAAAGAGCTCTAAAGAATAAACCGCTCGCATTAGTGAAGTATTTTCGAAAAAGAGCACACAATTATTGGCTCAACAGAACAAAAGGATAAGATAACAGTAGTATTCTTTTCCAAACCCATTGCGTGCGCAACGGTTTGGAAAATTAACGCAAGTGGAGACACGTTTATCTTCTGATCAGTTGAGCTTTGATCCAGCCCACAGGTAATTAATTCATCCCGTTAGCTTTCATTTTCTTTACGCCGTTTCATTTGGGGTATTCCTTTTTAATCGGACGTTCGGGTCGACATATGCACACCTCGACTAATTTCGGGATCCTAAAGTTAACGTCTGGACAAACTCTCGAGTGACCCCTAAGAATGTTTGGCCTATGTGGAATTTAAACATGCGACGTGCATGATGAATGACAATCACTTGTTTGCTTTCTTATACCCGTTTGGCCGAACCCCTTAGAGTTATCATTCGGGGTTTTCTCACACGAGCACTCAAAATGATAGCTCTATTTGCCAAATCTATTATCCCTATCTCATACTAGCTAGAAAAAAATGTTACGTATATAGATTCGAACACAATTGTGTCACGTACTGTTCAATAGACGATGGAGCTTCTCATTGTTTCGTCACCTTCATCGACAAATTCAAACACATCTACATCGAGATCTACGCATATTAATATGTGCACACAGACTTCTCTTCGGACAATGCCCAAAAACGGCTCAACATTGTGATGAATGATTCTCATAAAATGATACAAGGGCATAATGAAGCAGCTAGAATCAAGGGGGCGTTTCTCAGTTCTTCTAATAATGTCTTTAATTTCTTGTCAAAGTCGTGTCTATTTAATTGTTTGATCATAATCTTTGAAGTCATTTTGTTAATTAAATAGTCATTGAGTCAATCAAAGATCGATGGAGTCGATCGAAGAGTTATTTTTTCCTATATGCACAAGAGTGTAAAGATTGGTTCTTGCTTCTGGGTGTCTTGGGAATATTAAGAGAGTCGAGTGTTTGCATGTCTTATGCAAAGGAGTGGATTGAATAATTAGTATACTGAGTTTTAGAAGGAGAATCTCTTTTATCTTTCAAATCCTTTGATATTCTGGGGAATCAACAAAGTATTCAACAGATTTAGAGAAGGATTTAATTTTCGAATATTTGTGCGCGAAGCAACAAATTTTAACACGTGCTAATTTCATGTTTCCGTATGCTCGCACTGCATCGAACAACCTTATGACAATGGCCCAACGTTGTGACTATGTGGTACGCGGAACCACATGGAGTGTTTGGCCATAGACATGGTTGTTAGATTAACTTCTTCGTAACCCTAACTTAACAAATAAGCTCCATGGAAGAGGGCCCAAAATAGATGTGTCAAATAGGTCATATCTTGACGGCCCAACTCATTTGTGTCTAAATGGCACAAATAATAATACATCTCTGTTCCCGTTCGTGTCCATCCCATGTCTATGCTCGTGCTTTATCGTGCCCTAGGTTGCGTGTCCTTATAAAACTACGGCCTAACCTAACCACTTAAGTGTACATGTGTGTGTCATGCCACACCCACCCACTCATTCCGTACCGTATTCCAGACGTGTCGTGAACGTATTCGGCACTGTTGAATTGACACAGCTAGACCCAAGCTCGGATTTTGGTGGAAAATAGCTAGTATGGGAGAAAGGAACAAACTCAATTGGGAGAATTGACAGGCCACAGGTTCCTTTTGGAATTGGCAACCGAACGTGAACCCATGTGTGTGCTTTGACAATTACAGCACAAACACAAGAAGCAGACATTCGATACTTCTTTTGTCACCATTCCCCTCTATTCCTATCAATGCATATGTAGCGCTCCTTTGAAGCGTGAGTTTTCGGATTCGTCTTCTATGAATAGAGGGTTGGCCCTTGACGTAATCTTATAATTACTAACATACTAATATCTGTCGTTTAAAAACAAAAAGGCAGATTATGAAAATTGACCGAAAACTAGGTATATACCAAAATCTGAATAAGATAACTGAATTTAGCCCTTTATGAATCTTACTAGTAGTCAATTTTAGAGAACAATTATTTAGACAGAGGAACCAGAAAAGCTAGATGTGAAATTCATGAGCTCGGCCTCATGAATCATGATGAAACTTTGCTTAACCGAAGATTACGAGTTTGTGAATGTCTATTAGAGTTGTTAAATGAACCAAGTTTTTGATGCTTGAATCGTGCTCAATTCGTTAAAAACTAATTTGAATTTGTTTTTTATAATGAAAAAAGTCGAGATGAGTAGTTCAGATTTAGACCGTCCGGTCAAGTCCAAAATGAGGACCGAAGAGTATCCGAACAAAATAAAACTAGATTCCCCTGTGCGGTTTGGGAATTGTTGTAGTCCGACAGCTGCACAACAGCAGATTCGAACGTCCATCTCGATATGAAGGGCTCGGATTTAATCCGAGCTCCTACAAGTCCAAGTCATCCATTGTTCGGATGAAAATCCGAGCCATCCATTGTCAAGATGGACTGCCGAATTGACCGCACTTCACGTGTAATGCGGGGGTGCACTACAGCACCCGCAGACCCCCCATGTGCAATGAACAAATTGCCAGAATTGGAGCGGTTCATGAAGTTACTATATCTGAGAGGAAAGCCAACAGGGATGCTGCCAAGCGGGTGCCGAGCGGCCGATCCGGCTGTTCATCTGGACAAATCACGGCTTGGATCTTGACAGAACAATGAACGATTTGAATTTGTATACGCTTAAATTCAATCTGAGCCGTCCGTATTGAAATGAACGGCCGAATACCGCTTGGCAGCACTTTTCCTTTCCCTCACCTAAATTTCCTTTCCTATGATGACAATTATTAGTTTCCCGTCCTTTTCTTTTTTCTCTGGCAAACACTTTTGAGAAGCATTCTCACATTTGCTTTACCAATGCCCACCTTTTGATTCCCCTTTTCTCACAAGCCAAAAGAGAAAGACATGAACAAAGAAAGATTGAATGGTCCCTGCAAATATAATGATTTCAACTTTATCTCCAAAGTGAAGCAACGAGATTTCTTTCTTCAACTACCACAGAGAGCCGTTCATATGATCTTAGTCATCTAAAAGTATTTTTGATGGTTCAGATTAAGAAAAAAAAACTCTGTCACGAAGAGTTTTCTAAAATCTAGACAGTTAAATGCAAAGATGAACGATTGAGATGTAACGGAAGAGCCGGGTCCAAAAGGAAAAACAGAATGGCAGAAACGGAAACATCACCGCCTTCTTTTCATGTGATCCTCTTCCCATTGCATAAAAAACCATGTGAAAAGTATCCAACTACATCAGTGAAATCCTGAACAAATTAGAGTACCAAAAAGCAGGCCGAAAGAAAAAAGAAGAAAAAACTAGCATAGATTACAGCCAAAGAGTGATGCAAATAGAAGTAACAAAACAAACAGACCAAGAAAAGAAAAACCCACAATAATCACCACCAAAAACTACACACAAACTTCTCATCACCTACCATCGGAAGAGGTAAACGATTCCGCGAATCCATAAGGCCTAGTTGGGATACTCGTCTGAGTATTATCCAAGCTCGGTGGGAACGAAGAAGAAGAAGAATCTAAATGACTTCTTCCTTCAAAATCTTGCCACTTCTTCAGAGCTTGTGGCAAAGACATCTCAAAGTCAATTCCGTAAACATCCTCTGAGCTTTGGTCCGACGGTTTCCAGAGTTCCACCAAGGATGAGAGCACGTTCACTGCGTGGCCCATGTCGGGCCTCTGATAGGGCTCCCTTGCGCAGCAGTGGCCCGCCAGCTCAGTGACGGTGCTGATGCTGGCTAGGGTTTCTTCGGTGAGGTCGATTGAGGGGTCTATGGCCTTTCGGAATGTGTCCTTGTTTAGATGCACTCTTCGGAACCATGTCACAAGGTGCATGCTTTCCTCCGGTTGGCTCTCATCGAGTGCTTTTCTTCCGGTGATTAGCTCCATTAGAATCACACCGAAACTGTAGACATCGACTTTGGTAGTCACTCGCCCCGTCACTGCAATAAACAACTTTGAAAATATGATGTTTTTCTAGGAAGTATTCAATGCAAATAAAAAGATAACAAGTTGTATGCTCATGATCATGGAGTTCAATTCTGTAAGCGAAGTTGTCATTTCAGAAAGGGGAATAAGAGGTGAATCATTTAACATGATAGTGATGGCATAACTATCCGTCAAAAAATTGGGAAAACACTCATGATCATATGGGTAGTCATTTCGAGCAATGAAAAAGAAAGAAATTTGCACAAAATGTTCAAACAGAATTTGCTGGCCTTTGGCAGTACAATCATTTTAAACCAAAACACCCACACCGTTGTGAGTTCTTTGTACAAATTTTCTTCTGCAACCATTTGCCTAAACATAAAGCTGATGCAACTACTTCCTACTGAGTAGACTACTAAAGAAGCTAAAGATCATTCTAGTGAGTTCTTTCAACGCACTATTTGTTGGCAAATTATTTGCCTAATTATAAAGTGTGACTGAGTAGACTACAAAAGAAGCTAAAAAATGTCTAGTTGATGTTGATTTAAGGACCCGGTTTGGTGAGTAAGTAGATAATATTTGACAAAGGTGCCAATACTGTCACTTAAAGTCATCTAAAATTCTAAATAGCCTGTTTCTAGAGTCAGTTTTGAGATGAAAGGAAAGAAATTGGTCATATGTCCCAACATTTTCTCATAGCATCAATACTAGTCAAGGATGAAAATGTACCAACTCTGCTACTTTCAAAAGATGGACCCTAAGGTGTAAATGCAAACCCAATTTTGCAACAGGAAATTGAAATGGGAATCCATTAGCTAATTTAATTTTAGCAGCAAGGTTTTCTATCATTAGCAATTTAGCGAAAAATAAGCATCACCACCATTTAGTTACTTGTAAAAGGTTTGCTGAATTGAAGCATAACAAGTAACAATGGAAATAACCATAAATTGTAAACTGAACTTAACTAATATGGAAAGCTGAACAACTGAACAAGTATATATACCTGCATATTCTGGTGCAAGATATCCAAAAGTTCCAGCAATCCTTGTTTCGATAGAGCCTTTTCCCTCAGGAGCAAGACGAACAAGACCAAAATCCGCAACCTTAGCCCTCATATCGTCCCCAAGAAGAATGTTAGAGGGCTTTAAGTCTCTGTGTATAAAGCTTTGATGAGCCAAACTATGGAGGTACTCCACACCCCTTGCCACATCCAAGGCCAGTGTCAATCTTTGTGTCCATTCCAAAGGTTTCAACGCCTCTTCAGCCCAATTGAACACATGCCTACTAAGTGTCCCTTGAGGCATGTACTCATATACAAGTAACCTTTCATTCCCGTCCAAACAGTACCCAAGAAGAGCGACAAGGTGCCTGTGTCGAACCTTGGTCAAAACAGCAATTTCAGACTTAAATTCTGCCAACCCTTTTCCCGCAATTACCCCGGACTCCATTCTTTTCACTGCAATTTTCGTTCCATCGTGTAACTCCCCTTTGTAGACCGTCCCAAATCCTCCTTGTCCTAAGATATTGTCTTGACTGAAATTGTTCGTCACGTTTCTCAGGACTTGGATTGAAATTACCATATTACCTGCCTCGACCATTTGGATGTCACTGGTCTCACTGCTTGGAACAGTGTGGGTCTCACTAACTGCACCCACACTAACACTTGATCCAGCAACTGTGATTTTCACACCCTCGTTATCAGAAAACGATTGGGGATGGACAACCATTGCATTAGGGCTCTGTACTCTCGTAAACCTCTTTTGCTTCTTGTTGTACCAACAGAAGGCAGCCAAACCAATCAAGAAAATCAAAATGAGTCCCACAATTAGCGAAAATACCCGAATTCCGATCCAATGCCTAGATTTCTGACCACTTTTAGAACTGCCATTATTTCCACCATTTGGCGACACACCTGAAGATGAAGAATTACTTTTCTCCTTTCCAATTCCCGGGTTACCATGTGTATTCATTATCACATTACTCTTAAATGCTGGTACCTTTCCGTAAAGGTTGTTATTTTCCAAATCAATTTCACTAAGAGCAGGCAGAGTAGTAAGCTCTTCTGGAATAGTACCGGTGAGATTATTATCTGCAAGAATCAATCTTTGCAACGATTTAATTGAGGCAAATTCAGGAGAAATGGTGCCATTTAGACCCATATTCTGAAAATTAACAATGGTAATGTTCCCACCATTACAAGTAATCCCAAACCAATCCGCACAAGGATCATTTCCCTTCCAACTCTCAGCAAACTTAACCGGGTAGTCCACGGATTTCACAATGGAAATCAAAGTATTCACTCTCGGGTCACAATCACCAGGTTGAGGCAAACAAAAGCTATTACTATGCACTATCATATCCACTGCAACTGAGTCATTAAACTTGGGCATTGGTCCTTGTAAAAAATTATTGGTCAAATTGACAACTTGTAATGACCCAAGATTCACCAAAGAAACCGGTACAGGACCCGTGAATGAGTTATCCCTTAAACTCAAGACTTCCAACCCTTTTAACCCCGAAAAATCGGGCAATGGACCGGAAAATGAATTGGAATGCAACCAAACCTCTTTCAACAATGTCATGTTTCCAATAACCTCAATTCCACCACTTAGTCCCTGCCCATTGACCCACAAAGACTCGATTTGCGACCCAGAAAAAGCCGCTGGCAATCCCCCTTCTAACCCGTTGAAAGCCAAATGCAAATTAACCAAGCTGGGAAACCCATCAGGCCCCAAAAAGGCCGGTATTTCTCCAGTTATATTCGCCGAATTCGCAGAGAAATTCTGGAGGGAGGAAGCATTCAAGATACTTCGTGGGATTTCCCAAGCGGAAAATGGGTTATTACCAATGTCAACAGATTGAAGTGCTGACAAACCCATAAAGAAATCTCTAGGGATTGAAGTAAACATGTTATTAGCAAGCATTAACACTTGTAATGAGCTCAACCCGTTTAAGCTAGGCAAAGGACCCGTTAAGTTGTTCCATTGGAGCTCTAACCGCTGTAACTCAGTGAGGTTTGAGAGGGTTGGAGGGAGATTACCTTGGAGGTTCTGGCGCCCGATTTGGATCCGGGTTACCCGGTTGTCATTTGAGCAGTCCACGTGGCTCCACTTGCACGGATCCGGGTCGGACCACCCGAGAGTATCGGGTGGGTTTAAGCTGTTCTTGAGAGATAACATGGCTTCAGCATCAGCTGGGTTGGTTTGGGATACTACTCCAAACGTGAAGATTGAAGAAAACCCAATGAGGCAAATGAGTAAGAGGTTAATACCCAGATGGGTTTTCATCTTTGGAAGGAGCTGTAGAGAGAGAGAGAGAGAGAGAGAAATGGGTTGTTATGAGGTGATGTAGGAGGAATGGGTTCAAGGGTTTAGAGAGGCATTGGATGCTGAAGACAGAGGATGATGGAGAGGGGAGAGAGGAGGGGGAGAGGGGAGGAGAGAGAGGATCGGTAAGAGTGGAGTAGGAAGGGGCAAGTAGGGACATGGGTATGGGAGTAATTATTTGGTGTTCCCGGATATCATGTTACGTTGCTTATGTGGTACTCTCAATTATGTAATGACAAGTTGATAATATCATTCATTCATTCATTTTTTTTTTAATATTGTATAATTAACAGGGATTAGTAAAATATTAGTTAACGGAAGGCTTATAGGCTATTCATAACCTGATACCTCAAATCCAGCCCCTGGTGAGACTTGAACCTAAGTCATCATGGGGACTTGAACTTACCAATTGTGCTAGCTTGGCAGTTCTCATTCACCTTTGTTAGGTGGTCAGAAAACAAAAAGTAACCCACAGCTTGTGCAGATAATATTTTATTTGCGAAAAGTTCTAAATGACAATGTTACACGATACTCAGAAATAGCGGTGCTATAGTTTCCGACCGAAAAGGGATACTGATCGGTTCCCAATGGTGCGCTGAGGCCACTCCGGCCACCTGTCGGCAGATCTAAGCCGTCCAAAAATTCTATAAAAAAAAAACGAGTAGGCCCTCGCAGGAATCAACGACATCTAATATGTATAGATATTCGATCCTAACACTCCATGTTTTTGTATATATCAGATGCCGTTGATTCTCGCGAGGCCCACTCATTTTTTTTTTTGTTTAGAATTTTTAGACAACTTGAATCAACTGACCAATGACCAGAGTGGGCCCGACGTGACGTCGGGAACCAGTAGACTTTCCAACTCAGGAATACTAGCCGAGGGGTGTAAGTAAGTAATGCACATGGTTGTGGGGACCACAGCTTTTGGATAGCCTAAAAAGGAACGAAATGGCTGTCAAGGGGAGTCCTGTTGGAAGCTGGGAGAAGTAGTATTTTAAAGTTTGAAGATTCTTCAATTTCCCATAAAAAGTATACAGAGTTTTGAGGGGTTTGGCGAATGTTTGGTGCTAGCTCAATTTCATGGCCAACTTGGTTAAAAGGAGTATATTTGTCATTTTGGCTGCTAGTCTGTCTTGCATGTGCCTGGCTGGCCCTACATAGAAAGCAACCCAAACCCAATCCCTCTACGGTTGGAAACCACAGCTTTATGAGGTGGCATCAACCGGTGGAATACACCATGCACCAATTGTGAATCAAATTGGGGGCCCACTTGGAAATTGCATCAAATATATGTTGTGATTATTGAAATTGTGCACTTTTAAGAGGTTAAAATGAGGAAATTAATCATTCTAAATTATGTTTTCATTAAAAATAATTTCTGCAGTATAAATGTATTTCGAAATCATATCAAATGGTATTCGATGAGCATAATTCACCACATGACTAATGTTCTTGACAAAGCTTAAAAAGTTAACGGTCTTGATAATCAAAATGAGCTCAGAAAGGACCCACAACCAGACTTGATTTGGTTAAATTTGCGCTTTGCTGAGTACTACTCGAAGTTTGACTTGCTATATTCAGCAATCGATGTAATTCTTGTGCTCGCTTCATTGAATATATAGTGAAAATCAAAACTTTTATCTAGGCGCATAAATTTTGGGGTAGAATTGGATCGAGTAGAAAATTATTGGAAGTCAAAATGTTTATCTAGGAGCATAGAATAAAAGGCAAATCCAATGTACGAGACTCCCACCATTGTGAGGTTTGGAAAATGGTTGATGTACGTACGCAACCTTATCCCTGCAACCAGAGAGGCTAAATTTTGAAAAAAAAGGAACCCGTGACCTGCAAATCACAATAGAACAACTTTATCATTGTGTCAAACCTGGTCTTCAATATCTAGGAGCATAGAATCATAATAGAAAATTACTCCCTCCGTCCCAAAATATTTGTCCGGTCCGCAAAACGAGGAGTTAAAAATAATGCATTTCTTTCAAGAAAAAATCCCAACTTTTTTCATAAATTAAAAGAACTCATCGATATCTAGTGAATTGTTTAAAAGAATTTAAATTTTTCTTGCAAAAAAAATATATTTTTTACGCTGTCGTTTTGCGGACCGGACAAATATTATAGAACGGTGAGAGTATTTGTCAGGTCTCCATTGATTTTGAAGCTCCCTTTGACAATTCTTGTAACCCTATAAGGCTATAACCAATCTGGAGAACCATAGTTAGGCTTTTCTAGAAAGGCATTATTAGGCTCACATGTTCAACTGACATCAAGAAAATCTAGATTCCTCTCAATAGAAATTTGACAAAGAGATCAAACATCATTTGAGAGTCTTGGACGAATACGTTCAAATCAATAAAAAGTTCTACATTTTTTCCCCCCTTTTTCTTTCTTGGTGGTATTATGAAATCGATATCAAGATCCACCGGAGGCCCTTTTCCCTGGACGAGCTCTCATGTGGTCTAGCCGGCCTGGTCTCCCCCGGCCTATCATTTGCTAGCTTTTATCGTTAGAATACGCACCTGCCCGAACAGCGTAATACTGTTATTGGCGCTATAACTGATGCTGGACCGGCTGATGCCTACCTTAGATATTGGGTCTGTTTGGATGGGGGCTAGAAGGGGTATTAATAATACCTCCTCTTAAGACCGTTGGCCGATCGTTAAGCCATAGTTTGGGAACACATTTTACTGGAGTATTAGGTAAGTCTTGGATTTTCTTGTATCCCCTAGTATCTTTGGCTAGGGGATTATTTATGAGGAGGTTCTGGGGTGTTATTACATAATATCCCTGGATAATATCCCCTCTCTCTTCTATTTCAACTACAAAACAACCTTATCCTCCTATTTTATCCCTCATCGAAACTAAGTATTATTTAATACTTCCGTCACATCAATGTGAGCCCATCATTCTTAAATAATACCCCCTACTATTTTATCCTCCCTTCATAACTAATGCCCCCAATCCTTATCACGCATCTAAATGGGCCCTTATAATATACACTCCATGTGGCTAGTCAGTAGTCTTGAAAGGTACTGGAATTGAATATTTGGTTTTTAATCTTTTAAATAGCCAAAGGAGAGAGGGGAAATGTCAAAGCACCTCAATATTATATGGGGATGTCTTCAAAACAACTGTCAGCATAGGAGATAATCTGACCAATACCAGAAGAGTTGTCACAATTTTAAAAGTAAAAAAACAAGGAAAGGAAAGAACAGAAAAGAAGATGCTTACATGCATGCATAGCCATGTGGAAGGTGAGTGTTGGGATTCTAAAAAACAAAGTTTAGTCTATTGTGAATTTAATGAATAAGAGTTGAAGTAGGTATGGTCACCAATACAGTGGTGAACCATTTCAGAAAGATAAATGTTTGTCATTTGCAGAATCATTTTGGATGCATATGACTGAATGATGTTTTTTTTGGAGAAAAATTTAGAAGTGGTAGTACGCTAAGTTCTAGGCTTACTGGATGTATTATGGAACATGATGCTCTCAACAAGGCTCAATGAAAAATACGGATTCATATAGCCGACTTCAATTAGTTGGGACTTAAGACTTGATCGATTTTGGTTTGGTTTAGTTTGGCTTACGTCTATATGTGAATAACTAAGGTTATCGTATCAACCAGTGATCCTTCTACACCAAATAAAACCTCATTTGCGGGCGCGTAATTTTGACAAGGCTGTTGGGCTGCTTGGCGCGGGCATATATGGACGGGCTTTGGGTGGGTTTAATTACCATTGGTTTGGGTTTTGAGGGAGGTTTTTGACAGTGATGAGTGGAGAGAGAGAGATAGAGAAAATTTATTCAGAAGTGCGCATGTGCAAGAATTTTGAGACCCAAACCGAACAAAGCAATGTGTCCGATATCCGAATATGTAAGTAAAAGCTAGGGAAAAGTTCAATACAAGTAGTTAAAAGAGGATATTCCAAAATTACTGTAAACAAAAACCAATAAAAAAATACATATGTTCGTGTTTATTTCTTTTTTTTTTTTTAAACTGGTTCATGTTTATTCCTAAATTTATGGACTTGGCGGTTCAGTTAACAATTACTAAGAGCGCAACTGGAAATTAACTTGGCAGAGGTCACATGATTTAACAACATGATTTAACTTGGCAGAGGAAATTAACAATATGTCGATTTGAACTTCTTCTCTTCTTTTTTAACGATCAGGCGTGTCCGGGTCTTCTTACGTGCATCTCAATTAATCCCCTTCTTGGCGTGATCAAAGGCAAATCATTCACACCAGAATTAGGGGATTCACAAGACATTACTTTTCGGCCTGACTCCAAGAATCGAATCCTGATCAATTATGTGAGGAGCAAACCTATCTAGCTACCAACCGAACGTGCTCTTGGGGCTGGATTTCGACTTTCAATTACTCTCTCCGTTCTAAAATATTTGTCCGGTTTGTTACCAACTCTTGGAGCTGGATTTTGACTTTCAATTACTACCATAACATGGACAGACCTCTAGGCCCTATTTACCACATGCCCATTAAAATTCAATTTCGGGCCATTTCTGCTAGGCCAGTTATGATCATGAGAGGAGCCCAAGCCCAATCTCCAAATCGAAACTCAAAACTTGACCCAAACAGGATTGGCGGCGTGTAAGTGCAAAAACATGAGCCCAAGCCCAGATTGGACCAGCTATAAACATGAGCCCAAACCCAAGCCTGGCTGCTTCACGCCTTCCTTCAAATTAGGCCTGTGAATGAATGGATTAGGTCCAAATCCGATCTAAATCTGACCCGATCCAACCCAAATCTGATTATCCAAGTTCGATCTAATAATCCGTTTTAATCGGAAAACAAAACCTATTAGATTCGGAAATATCAGATCCAATCTGTTTTTGGATTTGATCCAATAATTCCACTTTTGATTTTTGGAGTGTTATTTATTTTATATGATTCCCGGATTTCAAGGCTGGATATTTTGGGTTGCTTGATTAATTTTTTAAAAGAATAATTAAGTCTCATCGGATGATCCGATTTTTTATATTCGAATCCGAAACTTAAAGGGATTTGTGAATGGCGGATATGAGACTAGGTTTCGCAAGAATGTTGATAGAGCCGGTCAGCCGGGTATGTATAGTAAGCCATTCATCTCTTGCCAGTAAAACGTACATCAAGATTAACAAATCAAAGTCTCAACTTATGACGCAAGCTAGCTAATGGTTGATTCGGGTTGATGGGAAGCAAACCAAACATTCAAAGAGTATAATGAAGAATCAAGTAATCATCCCTTACACACATGGTTTTACAAGAATGTCTACGTCTACGACAGTACGACACACGAGGTTTTTACGGTAGCCCAAAAGAAAGAAGATGTCATAATGCAAGTTGATTAATTCCCTAATGAATTGGGAAGTGTGGAAGTTGTGTCTTATCAGGTAGACTCATTCAAGACACACGCGGTTTTCGAATAGTTATTCAATATTTTGGGAGTACCGCTACGTTGTATTACGGGTAACTTTACAACCATACATTTTTGTGGGATCCATACACTTAGCAGTAGACCCCATAAGAATGTATGGTTGTAAAGTGGTTCGGAGTACCACGTGGTAGTACTCCCGAACTATTGTATAATTTCACATCATTTTCTTGATCCTTTTGGATGGCCAAATTAAGGTCAAGAGAAAAAAGGAAGTTTAATTTGAAATATTTGAAGTCTAGTCTTTTTAGACAGCCTTCTCTACTCTAGAATCATTTTTTCCCTTTAGAAAGGGTGCAATTTTGAAGCAGCCTACAAACCGAGACTTGTTCTCTTAGTAATTAGCAGTAACTTATTCCGATTTCATTTTTGTTTTTGTTTTCATTTTCGCTTCTTGTAATATTATGAAAGCCATATCTAAAATTTGAATGCTAATTTTTTGGTGCAAAAGTAGTTTTGAAAATGAAAATATCTGTCATTTATTTTCTGAGAATTGGGTTATTTTCAGGGAATAATAAATCAGAAAACAATTTCGGTTGTTTGTTTTGATAAAATGAAAATACAAAATGGAAAATCTGAACGACACCAAAGAGGTAGTTCGATTTGCGGCCATGACTTATTATTCCTACGAAATAATACTAATTAATTTATTACCATGTTGAACACAAATATATCTTTGTTTTGTTTCCAACAAAATTACCCACGTACTGCTCAAACAGTATGTCGTAAACCAACTAGGACTAACTTAATTGGTCAGGACTCTTGCATCTCACTAAGAATTCAAGAGTTCGAATCTACTCTCTATTGTGTGAGTGTTTTTTTTCCTTAGATGGTTTTTCCTTTCTTCCTTAATTTCCTATGATGGGCTGATTTCTTGTATTAGTTGAATTGTAGAGCTTGATTATCTCGTAAACTCTCACAATTGTGTAGTGTGTCGGGTTTTGTACTTTACATACTGTATAATGCAAATGATATCTCATATCGATTGAAAAGTAGAAGAGCAGGAAGTTCCTCTACATAATGTAAATGATCTCACTTTTTTTAATTATCACATAATTAATAGAAACAGGAGTATTTCTTATCACATAAGTAATTAAGCAATTACGGAAAAAGAGAATTGATGGTGATCGCTGATTCAATACTATTGTGCTTAATTCATAGTCAGGCTATAGTTTGTTTTAGCTAGTAGGCCAAAGATTAGTATGATAATCCAATTTTTGAAAAATACTCTCTCCATACCAAAATATCTATTAGGTCTGTAAAACGAGAACTTTAAAATAATACGATAATTCAAAAAAAAAATCAAATTATTTCAACAATTTAGCTAATATCAATGAGTCTGTTTAATTTACGAAAAATATTTGAAGTTTTTCTTTAAAAATCAATTTCCAATTTTCCCTTTTACGGACCGAATAAATATTTTGAAACGGAATGGGTAAGAAAGGGCATGATAACTGCAACTGCAATTGATGTTATCCAAGTTTTTGGACACTAGAGTTGTGACATTAAAAAAAACTGTTTTAACATTATCATTCCCTTAAGTAATAATGTTAAGCTTGATTCTAATAATTTATTAGTTATAATATTGTTAAACCTTTTTTTTATCAGATAATATTGTTAAATTCGATTCTAAACCTTTTTTAGTCTTTTTAGGACCATGTCGTAGTACGGAAAGACACGTGGACTGCCCGCCGACGTAACACGACAAAACCTAGGGGTTTGCAAAAAACAAACCTATATGTCTATGTGCTCCTCTATCTCTCTCCTAATAAAAGGATTTACACGGACAAGTGATTGGGTACCCATATAGGTCAGGAATTTTCTGAGATTTATTATTACATTCTAAAAAAAAATGCAAAAAAAAAAAACGCAAGTTGACTAATTTAAAAAAAAAAAAAAACTGCTGTGGGCCAAAAATAAAGAAGGGACAAGGAAACAGAAGAAAAACGGCTTTAAAGTTTTGTGAGATATTCTAATTAAAAGTATTCTGGGTCTCAATAATTACCTCCTAAATGTACGTAAGCAAGTTCGTACTACATTGAGATAGTCACATAGGCACATAGATCACAAAATGTTACTACATTGTTACGTGCACAACCTATTAACTAATACCGGCCGTTGAGATGTATTTTGAACGATTCAAATTTAAAAAAAACTTTTTATTGAAAAAGAAAACTGTTATGAGAAGGAGATTGAGCCAATCCTAGATACTCCCTCCGTCCCATTTTCATTGTCCATTATTTCTTTTTCACTTTTTTGTCTCTTGCTTATATCTTTCAATCTATAATATTTTTCATGATTTTGACATCTTTGTATTATAGAACAAATTGAAATCTATCAAATAAGATCCATATTGCATATTTTTGGAGATTCACATTAAAAGATATAAGCGATTGAAAACTGCACGAATTTCAAAAAAGGACAATGAATTTGGGACGGAGGGAGTATTAATTACAAGAATGGAATATCATTTTTTCAAGGGGAAATTGCAAATCAGTGGACAAAGGGGTAAATAATGCCCAAGTGATGGAGAGGTTTTTTCAAAATTGCATAAATATGGAAAGGAGGAAAAAAAAATCCCCATATATGAAACGGAGGGAAAAATATTCCCCATACATGGAATCGGTTCTGGACTTCCTAAGTTGCTCCTTCTGTGAATTTATGTTACCCCTTCTATGAATCTAAGTTGCTCCTTCTATGAACCTAAGTTGCCCATTCTATGAATTTCTTGGTTATTCAATTTTTTGAGCATTTCTTTAATTTCCTTACCATTTCTATTATTTTTTGGGAAATTTGGGATCTGGGTTACTCGTAGATTTGCATGAAACGGACCAACTGAAATTCTCCATGCAAGAAATGGAGAAAAAAAAAATTCAAAACATGAAGTCGATTTGTACTCAAATCTGAATTTAAACCTAAGTTACTCCTTATATGAATTTAAGGTCCTTCTTCTATGAATTTAAGTTGCCCCTTCTATGAATCTAAGTTGCCCCTTCTACGAACTTCATGAGTATTCAATTTTTTGAGCACTTTTTCAATCTACTTACCATTTATACACCCTCTGTCCCAATTTACTTGTCACAGTTCTATTCCAACCGGAAAAAAGAATTAGTTATATCTTTAAATTGGTAATGAATTTTATATCCAATATGGATCTTGTTTGATAAATCTCGATTTGTTCTATAATACAATGTTTTCAAAATCACTTAAAATATTACTCCCTCCGTCCCATTTTCATTGTCCATTATTCTTTTTTCACTTTTTTGTCTCTTACTTATATCTTTCAATCTATAATATTTTTCATGATTTTGACATCTTTGTATTATAGAACAAATTGAAATCTATCAAATAAGATCCATATTGCATATTTTTTGAGATTCACATTGAAAGATATAACCGATTGAAAACTGCACGAATATCAAAAAAAGACAATGAATTTGGGACGGAGGGAGTATAAATTACAAGATATAATCAATTGAAAAGTGGCACGAACTCCAAAAAGTGACATGTAAATTGAGACGAATGTAGTATTATTTTTTGAGAAATTTGAGATCTGGTTTGCTTGCAGATTTGAGTTTTTAAAATACTTTGATACATACATCTTATTTTCTCTATTATTTTTCTTTCTAAAAAATTACCCAAAATACACTAATATTAAAGTATTTTAAAAACTCAAATCTGCAAGTAACTCAGATCTTAAATTTCTCAAAAAATAATATAAATGGTAAGTAGATTGAAAAAATGCTTAAAAAATTGAATACTCATGAAGTTCGTAGAAGGGGCAACTTCGATTCATAGAAGGGGTAACTTAAATCCATAGAAGAAGGAACTTAAATTTATATAAGGAGTAACTTAGGTTTAAATTCAGATTTGACTATACAAATCGACTTCATGTTTTGAATTTTTTTTTTCCCTCCATTTCATGCATGGAGAATTTCAATTGGTCCGTTTCATGCAAATCTACAAGTAACCCAGATCCCAAATTTCCCAAAAAATAATAGCAATGGTAAGGAAATTAAAGAAATACTCAAAAAATTGAATACCCAAGAAATTCATTGAATGGGCAACTTAGGTTCATAGAAGGAGCAACTTAGATTCATAGAAGGGGTAACATAAATTCACAGAAGGAGCAACTTAGGAAGTCCAGAACCGATTCCATGTATGGGGAATATTTTTCCCTCCGTTTCATGCATGGGGATTTTTTTTTCCTCCTTTCCATATTTATGCAATTTTGAAAAATTCTCTCCATTACTTGGGCATTATTTACCCCTTTGTCCACTTATGTGCAATTTCCCCTTTTTTCAAGGACCAAAAAAAAAAAAATCCCCTCTTGCCTTTTCAACCACAATCATGTATCTTTTATTTATTTATTTAAGTGATTTGGCTTGCTTATTGATGAAGCAATTTTTGGTTATCTCCAGATGAGGGCTTCCTCAACCATCCATCTGATCCTCCAGCGGATGAAGTAGCTTATTGATGAAGCAGTTATTGATAACGACCTGTAAACCAGAATGGTAAACTATGGGTACTGGCGTGGCTGTCGCCATCACCACTCCGATACCTAAGTCATTCGATTTACTTCAAATGAGAGTATGGACTGAGTATTAGTTATGTACCTTTGAGTTGTGGAGGTTTGATCTTTATATAGGCATCTTGGGAGGAGTCCCATTGGGACTGGGACCTCTTGGTCTCATCCGTACATGACGGGAATAATTGTTGATGGAGTATCCTCCTTATCTAGGACTTCTTTGGTCTTTATCAAGTTTAGGAGTTTTCCTTTCCTTTGGACTCTGTGATTGTCATTAAGGTTAGGAGTCCTCATGGTGGACGGATCTCTGTGATTATCCTCTAAGACTCGCGGTCTAATCTCTTTAGACGAGATAAGGTCCTGGCTGTTCTATGAGTCCCATAGATTGTACGAACTTCTACCATGGAGCGTTTTAATTTATGAATTAATCAGAGTTTTGTATACTCTAATTAACCATATTGGTTAATATTTTCTCATTCTAGACCTCAATAATGGACTCAAGTTGGTTCAAAGAAGCCAATGTAAGGCATCTCCAACGCACCCTCTACTTCTCTAATTTTCATTTGGAGGGAGGATGGGATGGAGGAGAATGATATTTCAGAAAAATAAGGATATACATGTAAACACTAAACAATGGGTTATATATATATATATATAGATGCCCTAAATGTTATATTGATCTTCTTCAATTTTATATCGATTCTTGTCCAAACAAAGCTTTGCTCTGCCATTGAGATCCTCGTAAGTAGATGGTGAGATAGACCCCCAAAAATAGTCGAGATGCGTGTAAATTGTCCCATACACTTGAGTTATAAAAAAAGATGTTATATTGATCCTATTAGAGGGTACGTAATGGGTTGAAGATGCTTAAGATGGTATATTGGGGACTGATAAGCACTCAATATTGCATATTCTTGGTGCTTAAGTCCTCTAGCATGTTGTGTTTATACATATTTATTGTCGTTTTTATGCAATGTTGCACGTAAGGTGTGTTTTGAGTAGTTTCAGGTAAAACGTACAAATAAGACGCATTTGAAGGCCAAGGAATGCTTCGGAAGCTTCTAAGTACCCGAAGACCCTGTCGGCCCCCTAAAATCTGTCTAAATATGGAAAAAATGACTTTCTGAAAAAGTTTCGATTTTCGAGATAAAAAATGGCGGTAATTGATCCTTGAATTTTTCTAAGAGTAACTACAAAGTTACAAGGTTTAATTTGAAGAGTAAGGTCATGTTTTGAGTCATTTTCTCTTGAGAAAAATGTGCAGTTTTCCGTTTTGTACTAAAAGTGGGGGGTTGACATTCTGATTTAAATAGAATCTTGAAATTCTGGCAATGCCATTGTTTCCAAATGGGGGGTACTTTCTTATTTTCATTAAATAAATTAAAGTAAAGGAAAGGTAAAAGAAAGGTTTAAAATGTAGCCTTTACTTAACTTTAGAGAATGAAAATAAGTGCTGAGAAGCTGAATAGTTGCTGGAAGCTGTTTGTTGAAGCTGAAGCCTGAGCCTGAAACCTGCAGTTTTGAAGAATGTTATCGATAACATTCCAATTGTTATCGATAACATTGGTCCCATTTTGGTCCAGAAGTTGTCCAGAAGCAAGGGTATCGATAACATTTGTTTTGAGTTATCGATAACTCTTTTCTTCGGGGAAGAATTTGAATGAAGTTATCGATACCCTTTTTTGTAGGTATCGATAACATTGGTCTCCAGCAGATATTTTTACTGCTTTTTGGACTTTCCATTTATGGAATACTTGCCACTTTTGGCAAGTTCAAGGATATTTTGTGGAGAGAAAAGGTTGAGTTGTATAAATACTCCCCTCTCTCTCTCTTAGCAAATATCCACTTTATGTCCTAGCTTTAGTTCTCTCTCTAGGAGAGATTTCCATTGTTGTTCTTAGATTCAAGCTTCAAATACTTGTAAGTTTAATTCCTAGTTTGTTAAATTCTCGTTTACTAATGTTGTAGTTACTTGTTAGATCTTTATATAAATCAAATTTATTTCCGTTTTTATCGGCTAAACATGTTTTCTTCCTTAAGCAAGCTTTCTAGTCCTTTTATTATGTGTGAGTAGTCTTTTAGGCTAGGCCATCGAGTGATTGACACCTTGTGACTTCGGTTAATCTTGCTTTTCTCAACATAAGACTTGAGGTTTGGTTTGGAAATGTGCGTGGTTCGCCTTTTATGTAACAAAACTTGCCGATGTTAACCTCCGGTGATCATATGCTCGCTCATATGGTTCTGTGAGCTATGTCTCGTCTCGTGTTTGCCAAAAGAACCAAAGAACTTGCTTGCTTTCCAAACTATGCTTCTAGTTCTTGACCTTGATATTTGGTTTGAATTCAAGTCTTGGCGTTGTTAATCTCCGGTGATCATGTGCTAGCTCACATGGTTTCGAGAGCGATGTCACGCCTCGTGTTTAGCTTGTTATTCAAACTCTATATCAAGTCTAATCATTTTCACCGCTAAACCTTCCGGTTGATAGCCTAAGCCGTGCGATTCAATCGTGTTTTCATTGAGAAAGGTTGGATGGCCTAAGTTATGGGTGTTAGGAGCTTCTAGGCCTTGCCGCTTGTTTAATCTATTAAAAACTTATTTTCTAGTCTTTTCATAAGAGTATTTCTTACATTTCAAAGGAAAACTAAAAGTTGGCCGTCTAAACGCCGGAAACCTTACATCTTCAATCCGAACAAGCTATATTCGAGCTCCCTGTGGATCGACTCGGACTTTTTCACTATACTATGCAAATCTTTAGTTGTAGTCCGGTAAATAAATAATTGAATTTGACGGCCGTTTGGTAAACTTCAACGACTACCGAAAGGGTTGCAATCAAATTTTAGACCAAACTAGAAAGGAGGATTTAATAAGGAGCTGGACCTGTGCATATCAACCAAACTTTTCCCACCTTAATTCTTATCAACTAGTCTTGTTATCAACAAACTTACGTAGGAAACAGCATACACTAAACTAGTATTGGGATACCTTTAATGATTTGAGTCTTTCCAAATCTTGAATAAGTTTGGGTGGGAGGTTCATGGAATTGTGGTTGATCTTTGCTTTTGTTTTCTTTAAAAGTGAGTCCTAAAGTGAGTAATTTAACCGGACAGGGGATGCTGCCGAGCGGTCGTTTATCTTAACAGTTTAACCCATCTAATGGTTTAAGTAGTTATGGTATATATGCACCTTATTTCATTGTCTTAAATTCCAAATGTATGTCTAAAAATTTATGACATTTTTATATATCATTGACAAGATACACTTATACCATTTGATCAGTGATTTTGAAGTCTTGTTTCAGAGAACCCGAGTTATCCCCTCAAAGTGGCTAGCTAGTTTTAATAACACTAATGTTGAATGTACATATGAAATAAAAAATAAGCATCTGAATAATAGATTCTACAGACTACAATGTTCAAATATTTGTTTGTGTAAATCCACCGTAGAGTATGCGCGCGTTCGCTGGATCGACCTTTCTCCTTCCTTTGTAATAGGAAGTGAAAGAGCTGCTTAATATCGATCATGTCTTCGAATATCGATCATATCTTTCTCCTCCACATCGCAATTAAGATTTGGATTCCAGTATAACTCTATGAGGGATCATTAACGTCTTAAACTATTTAAAGAGTCAGCTTGGGCAAAAATAAAAAGATATATCAAAATAAAAACGTCCAACAAAATACTGTCCACAGACCCTTATATCAACTTCCAATGAAGAAAGACAAATACCTTAATTAATAGTACTATATAGTCTCAACAGATGTAGCACTCTTAATTTTTTTTTTTGACTCTTAATTGACTCTCTAATTAATTACTCTAATAACAAATACGTACCTAATACACGCTAATTAGCAAGCTAGCTAGCTAGTCTATGACACGAGAAAGTAGCGCCTTAACAAGCTAGTCCATATATGACACAAGAAATGCTTCCAGACTTCACTCATGTATTATTATTACATTCGTCCCAAAATAAATGTAAGTCCGCAGAGTCCATGAAAATAAAACATGGAAGATTTTTCCTTTCTTTCTTTGTTTTTTTTCTTCCTGTGATGGGCTTATTTCTTATATATATTTTTTTTGCTCAGCAAACGGAACTTTTTATATTAACTCAACTTTTTATATATATTGATTGAATTGTTGGGCTTGGTTATCTCGTGAACTACTGTTTTAATTGATATAATGTCTCGGATTTTGTACTTCATACATAATGAAAATAACCTTTCCTATCGAGTATCGATTGAACAATAAAAAACAGAATGTTGTAAGACTCTAAGAGAAATAGGAATATTTCTTATCAATGAGTCCATTTAATTTATGAAAACTATTTAAAATTCTTCTTAAAAAAAAAAAACTTTGAGTTCTCATTTTTACGGACCGGACAAATGTTTGAAACGGAATGGGTAAGAAAGAGTATGATAAGTGCAATAGATGTTATCCAAAGAGAATAACTTAGGGGGTGTTCCGCTTTCGCCCCTTAAAAAAATACGCCCTCTGTTCCAAAATGAGTGACCTTTTCAAAAAAGCATGTCATTTTCAATTACTTATATATTTCAATATGAGTGATAAAAAATATGTAATATGGATCTTGTTTGATAGATTTTAATTAGTTCTATTAAACAAAGTTTTCAAAATCGCGTAAAACTTCATAAATCAAAAGATATAAGCATTTTAAAATGACACAGAGTCCTAAAAAGGTCACTCATTTAAGAATGGAGAGAGTAAGTACTTATTTGTAATTTTCAAGCTTAAAAATAATAGATTTACTGAAATAAAAAAATAGGCAATATAGATCTTATTTGATAGATTTCTATCAAACCATGCAAAAAAAAAAGAATTTTTTGTAAACTCATTATTTTTAAGCTTCAAAATGGGTCTTTATTTTTTAAGTACTTATTTAAGAAAGTAAAACGAGATTTAATAATAGAGAGATTTAAGGTACCCTACTATAAGGTACTCTAAAATGAACTTGAGACCTTACAAAATTAATAGGTGAATTTGTGGGTTTATGAAGTTCACATAATGGATTTAAGATTAATTTTCTGTTAATAATATTGTTAACTTGATTCTATTCCATTTTTAGTGTTTATATACCGTATAATATAAGACCATGTCGTAGTTCGAAAGACACGTGGACAGCCCGCCGACGTAACACGACAAAACCTAGGGGTTGCCAAAACCTATGTGCTCCCATATATATATATATATATATCTCTCTCTCTCTCTCTCTCTCTCTCTCTCTCTCTCTCTCTCCTCAAAAGGATAGTAAATTACACATGCATGTGATTGGGTACCCATATACTAGTTTTTTAATTTATGAGATTTTATAGTACATTTTTAACTGCAATGGTTCGGGCGAATATCCAGATTTTGAGAATACTTCTCAAGATTTGGGATTTTATTCTTCATCGGATGAGCATCTTGAAATAAGTGGGGAACCGTGATTAGTGTGGTTGTGCTAGAACCCCCAAAGATTTGGGTTGCACAGTTGTATTCATTTAGTGGCCTGACTGTTTCTTCGTTATAAAATAAAAGTTCGCTAATAAAAAAAAAAAACTTGTGTAAGTCGGCCATAAATAATTAAGCGATTAGGAAACAGAAGATAAAGAGATTTTGGTGAGATATTCTAATTAAAGGATTCATAAAGGTTGCACAGGAGGTCTCAATAATGACCTCCTAAATGTACGTAAGCATGTTACTCCATGACATAGGCTCATAGACCCCACATGTGATAGATCATTAATTTTCCCAAGTTTACCAAAAATAATGACCCCCTCATATATCTATTATTATTATTATTATTCAGGTGATCAAATTAGCTTACGCTCATCTTAATTAATCATGAGGGACCAATCACAATCCTACTTGCGGGAGTCCAATTTAAAGTCAGAGCAAAATTTTGTATGAATTAACTTAAAAAGAATTGACAACACTTGATATGTTTCAAACATGAAACTTTAAGAATGAGCAAACCTCTAACTCTCGGACTTTAGCTGGTAAGCCAACCCTTGGGTCCATAGACCACATATATCTACATGCCTACAAAGTTCAAATAGTTTTATATAGGGCTACTCAAAAAATCCGGTGAACCGTGAAACCGGTCCGGACCGAACCGATCCGTACCTTTTGGATTTTGTCCATGGATTAATGGTCTGGACACGGATTGAAAAATTAGAAAACCATAACTTGCGGTTCGGTCCACGGATTTTCATTACGAAACCGTGGATTAACCGAACCGGACCGTGAGATATTTATTTTATATAAATAATAAATAATATATAAATATATGTGTGTATTTATATAATTAATTGTTAGTAATGCTAAAACTTTTTTTACCAATTTTAGTATTTTATCTTAATAATGGGATATAGTGTAGATGTATAAAATATATGGGATAAATCGTAGTTTTTTTTTTTTTTTTTATATAAGTTATGGGTAATCCTAATTTAGTTTCACTAGTTGGTTTCTTTTCCAGTTTTTCTAATTTTCATTTCTTGTTCAAGTCGCCGCTGCACCGTAGTTGCCACCGCACCGTTCTTACTTCTTCACCTCTTCCTCCTTCTCCTCTCTCTCTCTCTCTCTCTCTCTCTCTCTCTCTCCGTTTCTTCAAAGTAACAAGTACTTTCTGGTGGCCAGTGTTAAACTTAATTCTGAATGTAACCTTCTTCACTTTTAGTGTGGGATATAAGTTTGAGCTTTATTTTTGCTAAAATCTGTGGACAAAACTGTAACCGATCTGTGAGTTACGGATTGGATTGGAACCGAACCGTAGGACTTTTGGTCCGGACACGGATTTCATTTTGTAAAAACCGTGACTAGTGGTTCGGTTCTCAAATTCCTAGAAATCCGAACCGAACCGGACCGGACCGCGAGCACCCCTAGTTTTATATCCATCAAATTCTTTTAACTTCACTGCTAACAAGTTACAACATTCAGGAAATGACAATAGGAGGAGGAGTTGCACGAATTAGTTCGAGGTGCTAGTAAATTAATCCGAAATAAAAGTTACAAAATTGGAAACACAAAACGAAGCAATCACACATAACACAAGGATTTGTATGTTCGATCACCTAAAACCCTATGTTTACCAGCGAAGATTGGCAAATGTATTACCAGGAATATTTCACAAATATTGGTAAATCTTAATTAGCATATATGATCCTGAACCCCACGATCGGTACCGACCTATAAGGTACTGAGAGGGAGTACATATTTGATACTGCCTGTTGATTTTAATGTGTAAGGGAAATAGAATCGGTACGTAATCGTCTTTAACTTGATCGAAGCTGCTTTAAAGGTGTCAATAACTCCCGCAATTCTGCTATATTGGAAGTAATTATAGCTGTCAAATTTGAATATATAGCTATACATCTCTATGATTAGAGCATCCACAGTGGAATAAGCAAAAATGAATAATCAAAACATGCAACATCAGATTTGGTTATCTATTTAGAGGTTGCTAAAGTTAGCAATTTCAAGTCTCACATTGATTATTTTTTGCTTATAATCAAAACCAATGGTATCATTGCTTCCTTCGATGAGTTTTCTCCAAATTTCCCCCCTTCATTTCACGTAAATCTTTTAAAAAACTAGTTTTTGTTAAAAGCAGTTTTTATTAAAAAAAAAATATTTGTTCTTGAAAAAAAAGTTAATTAAACAGTTTTTGGAAGAAAAAAATCAGTTTAAGTTAAAAACAGTTGGATAAAAAAATAGTTAAGGGAAAAAAAATGTGTAAAAAAACAGCTTTGTGTAAATACAATTTTAAAAAAAAATAGTTTTACAAAAAAATTGAAGAAACAGTTTTTATAAAAAAAAATTAGCAAAAAGAGTTCATATAAAGACTTCTTTTTTTTGAAAAAGTTTCTGAAAAGAATAGTAAGAATAATTTTTTATAATAATTTTTTGAAAACGTTGTTGAGAGAAAGAGAGAGAAAGGATTTTTGTATAATGATAGGTGTACTTGATTGAAAAAATATGGGGATCACTAAATCTGGTTATTGGTTAAAGGTTGCTAGTTTTGATTATTCAAAAGGTAAAATTTGATGAGTTGCTAAGATGTTATTAAGTTTGGTTATTCTAATGTGAACACTTTTTTAACAAATATTGCTAATTTTAACAACTTTTTGTTTGCTTATTCCATTGTGGATCCTCGATTACAAGAATGTCATCAAGTTATATCTCGTGGTTAAACAATATAAGCAATCTTCCTTTAGAGTTTCTTTAGGGATCGAATTGGCAATTTGTGATCAACTTTTGTGTCAAGATTCAACAAATGATCAGAGTTTTGTATACTCTAACCATATTGCTTAATATTCATTCAATCTAGACCTCAATAATGCACTCATGCAAGTTGGTTCAAAGAAGTCAAGGTAAGGCATCTCCGGCCAAACACACCCTCTACTTCTCTATTTTTCTTTCTATATTTTCATTTAGAGGGAGGATGGGCTATAGGAGAATGCATGATATTTCAGAAAATAAGGATATACATGTATCAAAAAAAAGAGAAAAAGAAAGAATATTTACCAAAAGAAAGAAAGGAGAGGGTGGGTTAGAGATGTCCTAAATGTTATAGTGACCCTATTCAATTTTATATCGACTCTCGTTTGTACAGAACTTTGTTTTGGCTTTAATTAAGACTCTCGTAAGAAAACGGTGAGAGTGGACCTCCGAAAATAGTCAAGATGCACCTTATAAGCTGCCACAGACATCTGAACTATAAAAATAGATGTTATATTGATCTTCTCAATTTGAGTATTAGAGGGTACATAGTGGGTTGAAGATGCTTAAGATGGTATATGAGGGACCAAACTAGAAAGGAATTTAAATAATTAATTAAGGAGCTGGACCTGTGCATATCAACCAAACTTTTCCCACTTTCTTATCAACTAGCCGTGTTAATTATCAACAAACTTTGTCAACTTTTTTCTCATCAGCATATATTTAAGCAGGAAACAGCATATACTAGCTACTATTGTGATACTTTAATGATTTGAGTTTTCCAAATCAGGAATAAGTTTTGGGTGGGAGGTTCATGGAATTGTGGTTGGTCTCTTTGCTTTTGTTTTATTTAAAATTAAGTGAGTCCTAAAGTGAGTACTGACTTTATTGACTGAACATGGGATGCTGCTGAGTGGTCAATCCGGTCGTTCATCTCTGCATTTCAGTAGTTTAACCCTCTAATGGTATAAGAGCATCCACATCTCTCTCTTTACTCCCTGGCCTCTTCAAACTAAATTAAAGAGCCAAAAAGAAAAAAAAACCACCCAAAACCCTCTGCATCAGTCTCTCTTCCTTCCTCCCTATTTTGAAAAAACTCTAACATTGCTATAGTGGCTCGTTTGGACAGACGAGCAACTGTTCACTTCTTTTTTTTATATTGTTTCCCAATCTCTCTCTCTCTGTACTCCATCTCTCTTTCTCTCTTTGCTTTTTATACTTTTCTTGCTTTTGTTTCTCTCTCCGAGGCAAGGGAGAGTATTTAATTGAGGTGAGTTTGATTATTTATTGAGAGGAGAGTGAGAGTAAAGAGCTTGATACAGTAATTATTTTAAAAATGAGTAGCTAAAGTAATAAAGTGACTTTTTAAGGTGTAAATTGGTTCAAAATATAGAGAGTTTGGTGCGGATGTCCTAGGTAGTATATATGCACCTTATTTCATTGTATTCAATTCCAAATGTATGTCCAAAAATTTATGACATTTTTATATAATTGACAAGAAACACTTATACCATTTGATCAGTGTTTTTTTTTTAAGTAAAAAGAATTTATTAATCTTTATAAAGGATTATAAAGATTAAAAGGATCAATGACATACCGGCAAAAGCCATCCGAGACCTAAAAGAAAGCAAGACGCCAACTGACTATCAAAAAAACCCACAGAACCTCAACATAGAGCAGCCAAAGACCCTAACGAGCCTCACACCCTACCTAAACCCCCAACAACAAGAAGCTAAAAAGCCAAAGAGCCAAACAGACAGCCAAAACCAAAACCAAAGTGAAAAAACCACCAGCAACACCAAAAAAAAGAGAGCAAAACACCTCAAATCTGCCCAATCTCGAGATCAAAAGGTCATGGAGAGAGGCATCCTCCTCGAAATTAACATCGTCCTCTGAGTTAGGGGGTGTTTCCACTAACAAAAAACTTAACACATTTTATCATTTCGTTTCCACTAACAAATTTTTTTTAGCATTTCGTTTCCACTAATAAAAAAGTTAACAAGAACTTTTTTTAGTTTTTTTTTGTTATAGTAACTCTACTCCTAAACCCATCAATAACTTTTTCACTACCGGAAACAACTTACAATTTCTCAACAACTTAAACTACCGGAAACACCTAACAACTTTACAACTACAAATAAAAATTTACAAAATTTTCACTACTGAAAACACCCCTTAATCAGTGATTTTGCAATCTCGTTTTGTAGTACGCTAGTTATCCCCTCAACGTGGCTGGCTAGTTCTAATAATGCTTATATGAAATAAAAATAAGTATCCGAATAATAGATTCTACAAATGTTCAAATATTTAAATAAGCATTACAAAGACTAGAGGGAGGGTGAATTTTATTAATCTTCTCCCTGCCTCTTTTGTTCTCCCTTTATTTTTTTTGCAAATAAAAAAGGATTTATTAATCTTTATAAAAGGTTACAAAGATGAAAAGGATCAAGGGCACACTAGCATTGAGCCACCAAGATCTAAAGAAAGGCAAGACGCCAACCGGAAAACAAAAACTAGAGAAGACCGACCTAAAAACACAAGGACCTAACAAACAGAAACGAAAATCAAAGCACCAAACCATCAATACCAACCCAAATAAATCTGGAAAAGCAACCTAAGCAACCAAAAAAGAAAAACCAATGCACGACGATCCAACCAAGGGGCAAAACGAAGGCCAAACCTCGAAATTAAAACTCCAAGGAGAGAGAAGCTCCTTTCTTGATATCATCAATCAAGATCCTCCAAATCATCCTCCTCCTCGAGGTCATCGAGAGCGTCCCTTCAATGCTCCCGGTCTTCGTTGTTTAGCGATCGAGCTGATCCATATATACCTTGGCTTGCCATAGAAACATGCAGCACGAGGATTGTGCACATATATACCTTTCTTTTTTCTGTTCTTCGATCATGTCTTTTTCCTCCACATGGCAATTAAGATTCGAATTTCCAGTATAAAACTCTACGAGCTAGGGATCACATTAATTAATGTCTAAAACTATTTAATTTAGGAGTCAGTTTGGCCACAAATAATTAAGGATCAAAATAAAAACTCTAGATGGTCCAATAAAATTGTCCACAAACCCTTACATCAACTTCCAATATGTATTTAGAAAGACAATTAAAAACCTTAATATATAGTTTCAACAGATGTAGCATTCTTGACTCTCTAATTAATTATTAGTAACAAATACGTACCTAATACACGCTTAGCAAGCTAGCTAGTCAATGACACGAGAAATGCTTCCACACTTCACTCACGTAGTACGTGTGTATGGGATACATCCGTGGTAAAATTATTACTATCTCCATCTCAAAATAAATGTTCGATCCGCAGGAGTCCATGAAAACAAAACATGAAAGTGTTCAGAAAAATGTAAAGGATGGTCCATGTTAACTTGTGATGGATGGTACAAGTGGATCCAGATCGCTCGTTACACTTTCCCGGACACTTTCATTTTTTGTTTTCATGGACCCTAACATTTTTTCCAAAATAAACGTCCGGTATGCAAAATGAGGACTTCGAAATAATACTTTTTCTTCAAGAAAAAATTTAATGTTTTTCATAAATCAAAACAACTCATGGATATCTAGTAAATTGTTGAGAAAAGTTTGCATTTTTCTTGAAAAATTCGTATTATTTTTAAATTCTCATTTTGCCAACTGAACATTTATTTTGGGATGGAGGGAGTATATGTTATTAATGTTGAACTCATCACATGTGTCCCATAAACTCATAATGTGAACACCAAAACTATTTTTTACTCACAAAACATCCTATCATAAAGTGCTTAAATATGGTAATTACTCATTTTATGTAACCATACTTAATTAAATGGGTTATCAAAATTCACTTTGTAGCGTTTTCTCCTATGTTCATACTTCATACTAATTAATCAAACAATAAAAAATAAATAAATTTCCCTCTTCCTTTCATTCTCTATCATTTTCACTCTAATCAGATGAATTCGGCCTCACGAGGAACTAAAACTTGGTCTCTTTGACGAATTATTTTTCTTCGGCGCGTGAGTCCACAACCTCCATTATAGGAAGCAAGGCATAGCCCCAAGTGGCTGCTCTAAATAAACAAATACTAAGAAATTGCAACTAGACAAAAAAAACCCTACCACTTCCTTTGAAAACAATTATAGAAAGAAAGAATCCCTACCACTACCTTGCATTTTATAAAAGAAATTGAGTTTCACGCTCCACTTTTGTACGCAGACGCTCTATTTTTAACGTAAACTTCATGTTAAAAGTGGAGCGCTTATATGCAAAAGCAGAGCGTCAAAATCAGCATCCTTAATAAATTAATTTCATAACACCATATTTGATCACCTTGTAGTGATCTCTTTGAATAGTTCACAGATCTTTGTTTTCCTCTTCTTTTTCTCAGCTCAAAATTCTCCCATTTGTTGTTCATTCTAAGCCATCAATTCTCAAGTTCAAAAGAGAGAGTGAAAGCTAGTACTCTACATAGGGAAATTGTCTAGAATCACAAAAAAGAAAAAAGAAAAAAAACCTCTAGATCTAATCTTATACAGTAGTACTGTAAATAATTCCTTTTTCCATGGAAAATCTTTCCTCCCCTAAATACCCGAGCTTTGATATCTCATTGTCTGAGCGTCTTCCAAGTGAAGAAAACAGGTCAGATGAAAGTTTTCTAGGCAATTTCCCTAATGAAAAAGTGAAGGGAAAAGCTTTGGAAACCGACGGGAAAAAGGAACCCAGAAAGGAAAAAAGGTTCATAGGCGTGAGGAAGAGGCCATGGGGAAAATACGCAGCCGAGATACGCGACTCGACGAGGAACGGAGCACGCGTGTGGCTCGGAACATTCGCAACCGCGGAGGAAGCAGCCATGGCCTACGACCAAGCCGCATTCACAATGCGCGGATTGCTGGCTCGGCTCAACTTCCCAGCCGAGAGGGTTCGCGAATCGCTTAGCGAGATCGAGTGTTTTAATATGTTTGAGAGTACTACTGGAACATCACCAGCTGCAGCTTTGAAGGAGAGTAACAAGATGAAGAGAATGAAGTTGTTGCGATCAGGTAATCATAAGATCAGGAGTGAGAAAAAGGAAGAAAATAATGTGTTGTTTGTGTTTGAGGATTTAGGGGTTGATCTCTTGGATGAGCTTTTAACCACTTCTAATGGCACTTGCACTAGTACTTCTGATGTAGAATTATGAAGAATTTGTGTGTGTGTGTGCAATTTAAGGAGAAAATTCTTATGAGTTTTATGTGCAATTGCTATGAATTCCGATACTCTTTTTTTTCTCAGCAAATTTTTTTTTATTAATCTCTGAAATGAATTCCGATACAATTAAGAGGGTGTATATTGTACACACCCAGAAATTAGGTGTTTATTGTAACACTTTTCCATCCGGCAAAACTATTGTCCAAAGTGTAATATCCTTGTGTTCACAACTCTAAAACGTTATTCCTTCTCTCTCTAGAAAATTCTCTCCCACTCAATCCTCTCCAGAAACCGCAACCGTCTAGGGTTCATGGGGATTATGGTGCGATGGTTGGGCTGAGGCCGGCCTTGGAGGATGGCGGCGGTTCGGTTGTTGTTGGCAGGGTTAGGTTTTTTTTTTTTAATTTTTTTTTTTTTTAGATATGGGCTTGACCCAATAGGTGTTCTGGGCTTGTCTCTTCAAGTGTGGACTTGTCCCATTAGGTGTTTCCTTGGTTGGCATTTTGCCAATCTTGGATTACGTCTCGTAACATGATTTTTCTTTGCTTGTTTAGGGATATGATGATGTCTAATACTTGTTCTCTCTAATATTTGTAACAATTTTAAATATTAATAAAACTTTCTTTTACCGTTCAAGGGAAAGAAAAAAAAAAACTGTCCAACGAATTTGAAAAGGTAACAGACAATTAGCATTTTACCCAAATCCTCAAATATATATCTAGCTAGGATTTTACCCAAAACAGATCAAATTGTTGAGGTTGTTGGACACCGTAAGCTAGAAGAGGGTACTGTTTTGTCCCTTTTTTTCCCTTTTCGATGTATCCTTTGTCGAGTTTCTAAACATATTTTTTTGCCGATAAACAAAAAAAAAGCTAGAAGGGCATGTGAATTTCATCTGGTATTATTAATATATCCAGGTTTGATCCTGTTTTTCAAGGTTAAGTTGGAACTCCTTTTTGGGAAATATATGAAAGATTGGAACAAATATATATAGTACGCAGTTATCGGTCTACATTTTGGGTATAGAAACAGTCAAACAGGCCAAAGTAATTTCACTTAAATATGTGTTATAAAATGATCAGATATACAAATATTGCATCCTATTTTTTGCCATATTGTTGTCTTTAATTAGAATATTGTTTACCAATACCTCTCTTGAGAACTCCACTCAATAAGATGGATTTAAGGTTATTGAGATGTGGAAAATTAATGACATGTTTATGGCCACAATGCATGCAGGAAAACATGAAAATTCTATTTTCACTTTTAATTAGTTCGACAAAGATCATACTAAGGGGGTGTTTGGTGTTGAATATTTTAGTGAATTCTAGATTATGGATTATGATACTGAATTCTTAAATTTCTAAAAAACTCATACTAAATTTTTTTTTGAATATGTTATGTTCTTGGTTTACCAAAATTTTTTTTTTTGTTTTGTTTTGAAAGTTGTTTGTGAATGTATGAAAAATAGATTATGCGTGCATCTTGAAAGTGTTTGGTAAAAACTAGGTTATGACACAGAGTTCTTTTTATCTTTCTGGGTTTTTTTTTTATGGGAGTAGAACAAGATGATAAGATGGTGTCTCACGTCGTTCCACCAGATGTTATCATCCCGCTTCTTGAGGCGGATATGTGAGGAATGGCCTTTGAGAGAGTTTAGTTGTTTTTTGCTTTTCCAGGTGTACCAAAAAGAAAGTTAGTTCATATGAGCAATAATCAAGCTTCAAATTTTAATAAAGCTCTGCTCAAACTTAAGTCATGATCGATCAGCTTTGTCAAGCCGAGTCAATCGATCGACTCATTATAATTAGCAAAATTAAAAATTTTGAAGCTAAAATATAAATATTTTACCTCAATAAGAATTTATATTGATCGAGGAAGACTTTAGAGCAATGCGTACGTCAAGAACATTGAATCATTTATGAATCTGTACCGTTTATTTATCTTTTCGGGGTACATTTTTGTGTGTACTTAGCTAGCATTGCTCGTTTCCTATCCGAGAAAGGGCATGGGGAGAGTTAAGAGCTTCTCTCTAGAAAGTAGCCCTACTCGGCTCAAGACATACTGCATACGTGTCCTTTTGCGCGCTCTTTATAGGCTGCAATCGACGATCGATCCTATGATTTACACCGTTCATTTTTCCCGTCTCGTTAAGGTGGTCAACTAGCTAGAGCTAGTAGCCATTCATGCAACTATTCAGGGCAAACGTGTAAATTATACAACTACCCCGAGAGTACTGATTAATTTTAGCACAATATATCCCTCTCTTTTTCACTTAATCCTTTTTGTTTTAATTAGATGCCCAAACAGCATATGTTTATTTTCTGCTATTATCATTTTGATTAGGTGCATAAACAAATTAAAAACAATGCTACATACACTTCTACCGATCACTCATCTCTCACATACGTGTCAGGCCCACATATTTAATTGTGAAATGGACCCCAGACATATGTGAGAGAGAAGTGGTCGGTAGGAGTGTACCTAGGTTTATTGATAAATACTATATACTAACGAACCCCAAGTGGTTAGTCAAGTGGTCTTGGCTTGAAATTTAGGTGTTTGTTCCATTCTAAGGTCTCAAACTGGTTCGATTCTCTTTGTCAACTACTCTTGGAGCCACCTCACTCATACGCTTAAGCGTGTGCAACGGCTGTATGGATTAGTCCGAGGCGCGTGCAAACTGGCTCAGGACACCATACATTATAAATAAATAAATAAACTATATACTAACGACATATTATATATTCAATACAAAAATAAATTTCCAGACGTGAAAAAGAAAACGAAAGCTTAGCCCATTATTATTTTGGGAAAATCAAGGAAAGTCTGATCCAATTCCAATTTGGTTGGTGTGCTTGGGCCGAAGTCTTTGCGTATGCCACAGGCCCACAGTCATGTGTGAGGGAAGAAGAATAAAAACCAGGCCGAAATCTCATGGGCCACAATTTGTGCTTTGGGTTGGCAATGCTCACTTGTCCTTCTTTAGTAAAGTTTTATTTATTTTTATTTACTATTATTATGTTTTCCACTCGGCAAAAGTCAGCAATGTTGTAATTAGTAAGATTTGAACCCTAGCCACATACATGGAGTACATGGTGGCCACCAGAGGTGACGCCAACCTATTAGTCGTGGGGTCGCCTGACACCGTGGGACAAAAAACTAGAGCTACGATTGACGTATATAAGTTCTGTCTGTTAGTAGTCTGTATGACCCCATGTCAAACCCAATAATTTTCTCCTACAATCCCGTAACTCTTTCATACTTTGGTTGGTTTGGTGCCCCTCTCTCTCTCCAAACAGTTTTTTTTTTTTTTTTTTGTCCAATATCTCTCTTAAAAAACTATTGCACTCAAGAAATTTTGGAAAGAAACATCACGTAAACTTAGCAAGAGGAGTATTTAGGATTCCCTATCATTAAAAGCTTGGGTGTATAATTATGAATTTTGGAAATTGATCTAAATTTTTTATTTACAAGTATATCTTAAATAGACCTATTTGAAACTTTTAATTTTCTTTGGAGATAAATGATTTTTTTTTTTTTAACTTTTTATTGCAAGCTATGAAGTAATTTATGTGTGAAATAATCAAAATTTGAACAAATGAATGACCCCGGTGTTAATAATTCATGGAGTCGCCATTGGTGTCTACCACTGAGCTACCACTCCGCTTGGTAGTTCCTTAGTAAAGTTAAGCTTCGCCGTATTTTGCCAACTTTATTTTCATGGGTTGTATTTTTCCAACTTTTTTGTCAATTTTTGTGTTCTGTATTGGCATGGGTTGGTATCGTGTCAACTTTTTGCTTGGTTCTCGGGCTCTTGGGTGGCATACAATTGTTAGGTGCAGTGGCGGAGCTATGATTTAGGATCTGGGGGTGCCAAGTCAAAATAGTCTTTTAACTATGAGAATCACGAAAGCACAAAGCACTAAATAGATTGTCTGAGATGAATGGTCTTATAATCTCTATTCA
>BPLS01000281.1:381635-402774 GCA_019656275.1 Rhododendron kiyosumense | reverse complement strand
TCTCTCTCTCTCTCTCTCTCTCTCTCTCTCTCTCTCTCTCTCTCCATGTAATATACGTAAGTACTCCTATAAAATACATATATGTTGCTTTCCAAAAAATATATACAAATGTTTCTTATATATATACACACACACCCCCCTTACCCCTGCAGTTCTGCATTGAAAACATACACAACACTGGAAGCATACTAATAACGTTTGATCTTGGACTTTAATACAGGTTTTTCGACAGCAAAAGAGAACAGAGAATATGGGTAATCGAAACAATTTTCTTTGTTTTCTGTTTACAGTTTTCTTGGTTTCACAAAGCAACCAGACAGAGGGTTGGTTGTTTTTTTCCAAAGAGACTCCAACCGAAAACCCATCGAAGAATTCAGAGATTTCGAGTGATGTGGTTGCTGAATTCTCAATGGAAACACTGGGGAACAGAAAGGGAGTACTGCTGGTCGAAAACGCAAGGAACAAGATGGCCAGATCGAACTCCTGCTGGCAAAACGCGTACCAGAATCTGTTTGCTGGGTGTTCGGAGATTCTAGCGGGCGAAGAGAAACGGTCTAGGCTCGCTTGGCATCTCAGTGATTGCTTCCAGAAAGACTCCGGAAGGCCGGGTTTTCCTTACTGTGATGCGAAATCCAGCATGTTGAAGTGTTTGACGGAATTGGATGAGGATGCAAGGAAGGTGTATCTGGAATTTTATCTCGAGACCAACTCCATCTGCCACCAGTTACAGTTAAGTATATATACAGCCATATAAATGTTAGGATCCGGGATTCCAACAATAAATACATGCATGCATTCTTTTCTATATAAGAAGATAGAAAATTCTACACAAAACTATATATAAGGGGAGGGAGAAGGGGATCCATGGCGCTGGAATAAACCCCCACAGAAACATCACCTTGCACTTGGTGAGATTCAAAACATAGACGTCCTTATTGGGAGAATCTAGAAAGTGCCAACTAGACTAGAACCCATCATGTGTCTATGTGTGTGTGCGCGCATACACAGATTGGAAATTGGTTAAAGGGAACAATCTCAGAAAAAGTTGGAACTCCAGAAAAAATTATATGAATTTTGGTACACTTTGACATATTTCTAGAAGCTTTGGTATTTGTCAACAAGGGCAAAATATGTAACAAAAAAAAAAGTTAAAACCTCAATAAACAGTCTACGGATTTCAATACGCTTCTACATTTTTGTACACAATTTGCAAATTTTCCAGCATCATGATTGAAACTTAATTGCTGTCCAAAGGATTGTGGTTAGCGCTTTGTAAACACCTGTGAAGAAATTGCTAAAAGGTTAGAACTGCATATATGTTTCACAAACTAGAGGTTGCAACCTTGCATTATTTTTCAACCTTACGTTTTTTTCGTCTATATTTACACATAAACTAGAGGCTGCACACCTTGCATAATTTTGCTAGAATTCCATCTCTAAAACACCAAGGCCATGACAGTGTGCTCCAAAAGTATCTGGGAAATGGCAAAAGTGGAAGCAATTAAGAGGGGATGACGGAAAACAAATAGATGAAAAATTGAAGTAGTTGCGGGTTATCTTGGCAAAAAGTACCACCAATCTATATGTTAGCATAGAACTTCACATGCAAATACTAAAAACTCAACTTCACTACTTTGGTTACACGCACTGAGCAAGTTTTAGATTTCATGTTATTGTAGGACTGATGCATTTAAGCGCCAAACAGAGAGACTGGTGAATGAGCTAAAGAAGTCTGCCCAATTTGCCGAAGACAAGTTAGATATAATAGAAGAGAAAGCAGAGGAGTTGCTACACAGTTCAAACCACATACATGATTCTTTGGCTTCAATCGATGTTCAAACGCAACAAGTGTCCAAAATGACGAAGAATGTTGAAGATCATGTAAATGTTGTGCTGAAGCATGCTGAAGCAATTTACGAGCAATCCAAGGAAATCGCAGGTTCTCAGTCGGAACTGCAAGAAAGCCAAGCACAAATGAAGAACAAGTTGGAAGAATCAATGGAATTGTTGCATAAATCTTATGATGATGTGGTTCAAGAAATAAGTAGGTTGAAGAATGAAGCTATTGAAATAGAGAAGAAGATTGGAAAAGTTGGGGACGCAATGGCTTCGAAAATGAACACTTTGCAAAGCAAAGCCGATGATATTGGTAATCTAGCAGGGATTTCCTTGGATAAGCAAAAGCAACTTCTAGATGGGCAATCTGTGGCTCTTGATGGTCTCGAGTTTCTGACCAAATTTCAGTCCCAGGCACTAGAAGAGAGCAGGTAAATAAACAAGACAGCCATATTAGCATAATTGTATTAGAGAGTGTTTGGCAAAGAGGATTTCCATCGATTAGGAGTTCTGGATTCTCCAGAATACATTTTCGGATACAGGAATGACTCCAAATATCTATATGTATTAGCAAGAATTCAAGAACTCCTCCAGGTGAACTTTTGGCTTCCATTATGAATTCTGCAGGGAAAAAACCACCTTGCCCCTAAGTTTCCTATTGAATTACCGTTTAGGACCACCATCAACACCCAACCCCACCCGACATCGCCCCAACAAACATATCAACTCTAGCACCACAAACCACCACCCCAACCAATGTCTGGTTTTTTTCCCCACTTTTACACATGGGGAATGGTATTTTGGCCAAATTTACACCCAAGATCTATTTCTCTGTTTATACTTCCAATACTATTGCAGCCAGGATCTAAAATAACCTTACAAAACCTACATTGAACACCCTCTTACTCATTCTTGTAATTGCAGGGGTACTTTGCAGCAATTAGCTGAACTTTGGAATAAACAACAAGACCAGCTTCTTCAAAGACAAGAACTACTACAACAAACTCATGATCGTCTAGCCAAAAATTCAAAGACAATATTGGAATCTCAGGTAGGTGCACACTTTATGTAGTTTTTAAATCTGTAGATATCTTATACCATAAAATTCGTAATACGATTTTTGTTTCTATTTCTACTCACAGGAAGCTTTTGAGTCGAAGCAAGCAAGCATGTTTGTCGCTCTAGATAAGCTCTTTGCCTTGCACAATGCCATGCTGCTTGAAACCCGATTAATTAAAGCTTTTGTATTCTACTTTATATCAATCTTCATACTCCACATGCTCACAAGTACAAAGCAAACCTATGTTGTGAGACCTAAGCTTTATATTGGTATGGCTTATCATCCTTTTAACATTTGTTATGGGTTTTCCAGTGTTCTCGGAATTCAGATTATCGTTCTTTTTCGTTTGCAGGAATTTCTATCACATGCATGATTGAAGTTGCAATACTACGGCATGCAACACTTAGTATTGAACAACAGACTTGGATTATAAGTCTGGTTAGATCGCTCTTTGTGCTGTTCGGATTATTCCAATTTCTATATGCCATTTGGACATTCAGGTTTGTACGCGTTTCAATCATGTTTACTTGGGGTCAATGCGTTTAGCAAGAGAATTGTAAAACGTGATGGGAAGAGGAAAAATTCACCTTCAAGTGTTTGATTAGGAAGAAAATTATAAGAAAATAAAACTCATGCACAACACATTCATGCATTCATGTTTCCTGCAAAAACCACAACAAATTTCGATTTTTCTGAAAATGGTTATCTACCATTTGATTTCCCAACATACGATTTATCCCACATTTCTAGAAACTAAATGTATCTATCTAGCATGTTAATTTGTTTTACTTAAAGTTACTTTTGACAAATGAAACACAGATATCTTCTTGTTACTTTCATGCTAATACAAAATCCAGAATGATTGTTTTTTTTTCAAAATTTACCTGCAAATATATCATCCTAATCAAATGCATGCGTTTTTCCCTTTCTTTCACTCACTTTCTACCGTTCAAACTTTCCATCATTTTGCTTCAAATTGGTAATCAAACAGACCCTTTGGGTCAAAGACTCTATCTATAGTTCTTATTCTAAAGCTATGGCTTGAATGTCATATAGGGACCTTGAGCTGGCAAATCACCACATGATATTGGAAATGTATAAGAACAACACGGATTCGGTTAAAGGAAAGCGACTAAACACCAAATGCTCATGGGATAGTGATAGTGATTGTGACAGTGAAGTGAATTGGTCTTCATTTATTGACACTGAGATAAAAGAAGACATAGCCAGTCTTGGAGACCCAGACTATATGCTTCCAGAAGAAGTCGTGGAGAACTCAGTTGCAACTTCCTTAACAACAACAAAAACATACAATCTCCGTTGTCGCCGTTAGTAATCATGTAGATACTTTCTTTCCTACAGCACTTTACATTTAACCTGCTTTTTGCGGCTTATTACTTACAACTGTATGCATAGATAGTTTGACATTCATAACAGTTTCACAATAAACAAACTTTTTCATTGTAATGAAAAGCCAGATTCTGCAAAATATTCCCACAACCAATTCTGTCAAACAGAGAGGTCTAAACTTCGTTCACAACATTGTCCCTACCTCTATGACTGAAGCATGTAGATAATTCTAACACAAAGATCCCCAACAAGTGTTTTCAAATCGGGATACATATCATGTTTCGTTATTTTCATTTTCGAACCGTATCAAGATATGTGTCGCGTATGGAAGATACGTTAACAAGAAGCTAATACACAATTAAAAGTTAGTAGTGTTTTATATATGAAAAATACATTTTTAACCCACTTGGGTCTATCACATTGAGGCTTTCCAATGCCTTGGTTAAGGGAGGAGAAGAGTCCTTATCTGATTCATGCAAAACATGACCGAAATCTGTTATTTATTCTATTCAAGCCCTAAGGGATTGAGCTTTGTTGTTCTTCAATAGTTTCAATGACGCCATAATTAGATCAAACAATTTAGAACGCGTCCTAACTCATAGTTACTTCTTGTTAAGGAGATTTTAATTACACAACTCTCAGCCCTCTTTGTAACCAATGCAATTATTCGAAATTTAAACCCTTTGCTAAGTAGATGAATCTCACAATTCCAAACTGCTATGATGAAGTAGTAATGGTTTCTATGCTGTAAGAAACATGCAAAATCAATCAAACACACAGAAGATAGGACATTTGAAAAGCCTAGGGTGGAGATAGCTTGAAAACAGAAAGAACTTGTAATGTACAATCCTAAACAAGAAGTACAATAGCAGACAAAGGAAAAGAATGAAATGTAGAATACCTGGTAATATCACCAGTAATCCTTGCAAGAGCAGCTTCCTTTTTCAAAATGGCGGAAGTGTTTTATTTCCCTTAAAACTTGGGACACAGTCTTCATCCAAGAGTGACAATCTGCACAAACACAAAGATTCTTCGTGATCCTAAGTGATATTCCAGATCTCGAGTGAATGAGTCCAAACATGGCCGCAAATCCACGCCTTCTTAATTTTCTTATAAACATCATGCAGCACAACTCCATTATCTGGTTCATACCCAATGCCTCTCATAGCTTCCTTAAATTCACTCCACAACTTCTGGTACTCCTCTGAACTACCAAGTTCAGGAACCCCACCAGCCACAAAAGTGTGGAACCTACTTTTTATTTCAATCCAGCTGCATCCAACCTCTTTCTTGATGCCATGCTTTTCCATCATCTCTCTCACCATCTTAACACCCTCCCATAGTCCCGCATTTTCATAAATGTTCAACAGCACCACGTAATTCTGTACATATTTTGGTTCAATCTCAAACAAAACCTTTGAAATAGTCTCTTTGCAAGACGAACGTCGACATAAATGTGGGATGAATTGAGTAACAAACCCCATATGCGTCTACTGGGCTTCTAATGCATGTTTTTCACTACTCAAAGTGCCTCCTTGAGTCTCCCTGCCCTACCTAGTACATCTACCAAACAAGCATGATGCTCTACACTAGGTGTTGGTGATATCCCAAATTCGGTTCGCATTCTGTGAAACAATGTCTCTCCATCTTTTGTGAGCCCCATGTGGCTGCAACCTGATACTAAGGCATCAAACGTGACCATATCAATGGACCATAAAATTCCTTAGTATGGCTATAGGAGCTTGAAAATATTGGGACATTAGCTTCTCCGATAATTCATGTTTTGCAATTCCACAATACTAGAAACAACATTCCAAGTATTATTCAACATTTTCTTGAGAGAAAATCGAACATGACATAGAATTGAAGCCCTAAATTTTCTTGGCGATATCATGGGACCAAACAAGGCTTCCAGCGGCAAGGTTGTAAAGGCTAGTAGGCATTAGTGGTCCAAGACTTGTTCCTCCTTCAGTCACAATTAGAAAAAGAGAGAGATAAACGGGGGGGAAGGTGTTTCCAGCAGTGTATTTTGAAGTTTGAACGAGCAGGATCCACCGGATGACTTGGAGTGCCACATCAATTTCCTGGATTGAGATTCCAGGAGCCTAGAATTACTAATACCCTTAATAACAACCAGTGATTGTTGGGGCCCGAACCAACAAACCCAGGCTGGACAAGTTTATATTTACCCGACAACGTGCCATTACAAAGTCCACTATTTTGGATCAGGTCAGACTTTTGCTCAAAAACGAAAATAGCACATTGCCAAAAAAGAAAAAAAGAATTACAATGGGGGATATGGGAGTCAGATCAGGTCACATTTGCATCCGGTGTGTTTGAATGCTCTAAACAGTAGATACCAAAAAGGAGAGGAAAGAATAATAGTAAACCAGCATCAAAACAGTTCGTTTTCATCTTCCCATTTTACCTGCAGTAATATCATATTCTATCTGTCACAACACTAATGTCTTTGCCTCCAAAATTTCTACAACTCTCTTCTCAAAAAGAATAGCCCTCTGTCCCTATGCTTAGAATTCTTTTCCAGAAAAGGAAAAGAATCGTCTAAATAATGAGAAGCATATAAGTGTGAGGGCACCGCCTCACTTCAATAGCTAGTTTGTGGGGTTTGAGTTTCCCAAGACAACGTAACAGACCGATCACTCTTTGGAGCTGAGGATGATTTTACTCCGCGGAAGAGGTCAGCCAATATATGAGAGGGATTGTGACATGCACCCCCAAAACAACTGTCAACAGTCACATAACTCACATCAGCCAGAGAAAAAGTTAGGGTTGGCATGTAGCCGCATGGGCAAGTCCAGAACTGCACATGAGTGTTTAAAAAACCGTTCCAATAGCACATAAACATAGTTAAAAGGGTGGTCACCAAGGGTAGATAGCGGGCCAATTCGCCTATAAATACCAGAGGAGCGCAGAACACAATCCATCTGGGAAAAGTCATATTCAGAGCAGTGTAAGGTAATTTTATTGTTTGATTACTGCTATTGTGATTTCTTCTGGCCCACAGTTTGCATTTGAATGGAAATCGACTTGACCTTGGAGGACATTTTTCAGACGTCAACTCTAGCCAGAGTGTCACAAAAGGTCTTTTGTCTTGTAGAGAGCATAGGTTATTAAGGAAAGTCATCATCCTCCAAGCAGTAACTCAAAGAGTAATTTGTTGGAAAGTAAACTTGATTTTAGGAACATGCATGTAGTTAAAGAGTCTAGTTACCAATGTTTTAAAACCCGGACGGGCCGGTCGAACTAGTTGGCCCGCCAACCGGTCCTTTGTCCGGTTTGGGTTGACCCCAAAACCACTACTAAATGAGAACCGGCCTCGTTAATGAGAACCATCTCAATTTTCCGGTTGAACTGGAGAACCAGCAGAACCGATATGGTTTTTGAGACCCAGACCGTTCAAAAATTAACTATAGCTAATCAACGGCCCCAACAGTTCTCAATTCTGCCGATGTGGGATTGAAAAAAAGTGTGCTGAATTCAATGCTCAATTCCTCCACTTTTCACTCCAAGACATATTTTTTCATGTTCATTTTAACTATTTATATATATTTAATATATTTATGACATCACCGTTCGATTCCGGTCCAACCCTGGTTGAACCAGTGACCCATCCGCCTGGTCCCTTTTCTGGTTTGCTCACCGGTCCGGTTTTTAAAACATTGCTAGTTACAGTATTCATGTATGTAGATGAAGGGTCATGAATGTAGAGGTTCATGAACTTGGCTAGGTTCATATCACTAGGAGGCTACAAATACCTTTGTAATCGAGTGATAAGTGTGTGAGAGTGATTAGAAACAGTGAGATTGAGTTGAGTGGAAGAGCTGCAAAGAAGTAGTCAAGTGTGATAAAGATTGTTGAGGTATTTTATCACAAATTGTGTGTTATCTCCTCCCTCACGTCTCCTACTTGTTCAAGTGTGTATTTGGTCCATCACGAATTTTCAACATAATCCTCATCAACAGAGGAGTCCTAAACCCGGCCTACACAGTACCACCAATGTAATCATTGAAAATTCCATCCCTTTGCTTTGAGATCAACTCTCACAATTCTGAATGTCTATGATAAAGTAGTGGCGGTTTCTATGGTAATCATTTTCATCTTGAGAAAACAAGGATACTCAATCACAAAGGCAGAAGATAGGACATTTGAAAAGCCTAGGATGGAGATAGCTCTTGAATAGGAAGAACTTGTAAAGCTCAATCATAGAGAAGAAGTATAATAGCAGATGAAAAAAAAAAGAGACAAATGATAGTTTACCTGCTATAATCACCAGTAATCCTTGCAAGAGCAGCTCCCTTTTTCAAAATGGTGGAAGTGTTTTGTGTCCTTCAAAACTATCACTCTTCTAGTAACTTGGGACAGAGCCTTCATCCAAGAGTGACAATCTGCACACACACGAAGATTATTTGTGATCCTAAGTGGTATTCCAGATCTAGTGTGAATGAGTCCAAGCATAGCCGCAAGTCGCTCACTCTGTCCACAAACCCATCCCTTCTTAATTTCTTCACTAACATCATGCAGCACAACTCTAGTATCCGGTTCGTATCCAACTCCTCTCATAGCTTCCATCAACTCACTCCACAACATTTGATACTTCTCTGAATTACGAAGTTCAATACCCCCACCAGCCACAAAAGTGTGTAACCTATTTTTTATCTCAATCCAGCTGCATCCAACCTCTTTCTTGATGCCACGCTTTTCCATCATCTCTCTCACCATCTTAACACCCTCCCACAGTCCCGCATTTGCATAAATGTTCGATAGCATCACGTAATTAACAGGATATTTTGGTTCAATCTCAAACAAAACCTTCGCAATAGCCTCTGCGAGAGGAACGTTACCATAAAGGCGGCAAGAATTGAGTAACGAACCCCATATGCTACCACTGGGCTTCTTTCCCATGCTTTTCACTACTTTCAGTGCCTCCTTGAGCCTCCCTGCTCTACCTAACATATCTACCAAACAAGCATAATGCTCTGCACTTGGTGAGATTCCAAATTCGGTGCGCATCCTGTGAAACAATTTCAGGCCCTCTTCCGTGAGCCCCGTATGACTGCAGCCTGAAAGTAACGCAATAAACGTGACCGTATCTGGGCTGAATCCAGAATCAACCATCTTATCAAACAACTTCAATCCTTCTTCCATACGCCTGGCAATGGCATACCCATTAAGCACAGTATTCCACGACGTCAAATCTCTCCTATCCATTCCATCAAATATCCTCCTAGCGTAATCCACCACTCCGCATTTCGCATACATGTCCATCAGCGAGTTCAACACAAACATATCCGGTCTGGTGACCGAATTTGCCATTTGGGCATGTATCTCTTTCCCGCAGCAAAGTGCATTTATTTGAGCACAGACGGGCAACACTGCAGTCAAACTAACCCAATTAAACCCCACTCCCTCTCCTTGCATCCTCCTAAAAGCATCAAAAGCCTCAAACAGCTGACCTCTCCCTGCAAACCCAGAAACCAACGAATTCCAAGAAACAATATTTCGTTCAGGCATTTCGGCAAACACCCGGACTACGTCCTCAAAACACCCACATTCCAAGTACAACCTAAGAAGAGCATTATACACAACCTGATCCGACTCATCCTTACACTTAACAATCTGGGCATGTACACCTCTACCAACCGGAAAATCACGCAACTCAGCGCACGACTTGAGAGCAGCCGAGAACGCGAAATTACCCGGCTGCACGAACCTCCTCAACATGTCCACATAAAGAGACAGGGCATCTTTCGAACACCCGTTTCGCGAGTACCCGATTGCCATCGCCACCCACACCGACTCGGGAGCGGCTCCGATGAGGGCGGAGTCGAAAACGCTGCGGGCCAGGTCGATCCGGCCGCAGACGGAGTAGAGAGTGATGAGCTTGGTTTTCAAGGCGGGTTTTTCCAGAAGGCTTTGCTGGGTACCACCACGACCCTTTTTTCTTTTTGTTGAGTGGCGGAGGAGGAGGTGGTTCTGGAGCCTCTGGCCGTGGTGTAAGGATTTTCTGGAGATGCAGGCGTGGAGGAGGGCGTCGTAGGTTTGGAGAGGGAGAGGGGTTAGCGGGTGGGATTCGATGAGGTGAAGGGCCTCGTCTAGCTTGCCTGAGAGGGAGAGGGATTTGAGGGTTGAAGGAAGTGATGAGGGTTTTGTGTTGGTGGGAAGAACGGTTATGGTAGTAGAGGCAGGAATGGAGGGAGTTGCCATGCCTCTCTGTCTCAGAGATAGGAGAGCTTATCTTGTCCTAGTAGAGTCATAGAGAGGGTTTCAGTGACTCTGCGGGTAACACATGGTGCCCACTGCCTACTTGCATTTTTGAGCCGATCATTTTATTTTTTAACGGTTCAGATTTGGAGAGAGAAAATGAAAGGGAAAGTATTGGGGCGAGAAGAGAGAGAGGATTTTAATCTAAATCGTTCAAAAGTGTATCGGACGGTTCAGATGCACCGAACGGATATCACGTGACATATACACGCTTGACATAGAGAGCCAATGAGGAAGAAAGACCTCTGTATGCCCAATATTGCCCATTCTTTTTTCATTTTTTTTGACGAACAAGTGTAAAATTTATTTTTCTCCTTTGTTTTGTTTTGTTTTGTTCGTTTTTTTTAATTTCTTTGTGAATTCCAGTGATATTTTTTGAATTATTATCCATCTCGACAAGATTAGTCTAAAAAAAATAAGATTACTGTAGTTCATTAAAGACGAAAAAAGTATCTATCTTATTTGTCTAAAAGTCTGTGTTATTTCAATTTTTTTCAGCATCGATATGTATTCTACTGTTTTTTTTATTCGTCTCGTCGAGATAGATGATTAACCAAATTACAATAAAAAACTAAACGAAAAGTTACGAAAAAAAAAAGCAAAATAAGTTTCAAACTTACTACTATAAGTTTACAAGAAGGCAGCCAAATATTGCCCATCTTATTTTTGTGGGAAATCCTGCTTTACCCATTTGATTTGATGCAACCTACTATTTCTCACTCCTCGGAATGTTTGGTTTTACTCCCAAAAAAATTTTCTCCCTAATTTTTTTTACTGTTTCACCATTGTGTTCTTTGAAATATCCAAAATTATGACTTTTATTCAAAAAAAAAATTCTCCCGAATCCGGTTGATTGGTGACAAAGATGTGTCTCAGTTGAGTTGGTAAAATAATTAATAAGATCTTCGTTTGGCGATTGTTCAAACTCTACACTTACTTTTCTTTTCCCTAAGATACTATATTGATTATGATTTTCTTGATTAAAAAAAAAAAGTCTTGGCGACAGCTTCTTGGGCTATCGAAACACAACGGTGAAGGCGTCTTTGCTACGGCGATTGCGATGGCAACGAGCACCAACTTGATGCCGATCATGGTTTCTCAACAATGGTGGACCCACACTATGGCAAGTAGGGTCACGTAACCCCGTTAAGTTCCAAAATACCCCTAGAGCAGGTATAGTTTTAAGGAGTATTTTGTAATTTTATCCCAAAAGATAATATTTTTGCCCCGAAGATTCCATGAATTTTACAATTCTTGCTCGATATTTGACCCCACTATAACCAAATCCTGGGTCCACCCCTGTTTCTCGACCCAGATCCACGAGTTAATCAGTAGATCCCATTAGAAGAGCTGATGTTTTGACTTTTTTGTTTTGTATATTGATTGTATTTCTTGTATTTTGTCAGTCCTTTTTATTAGTTGGTTTATAATATATTAATAATAGATGTTTCGTTTTTCTCAAAACAAAAGGTAGATTGACTTTGGACTGAGAGATAGGACTCTTTACGTTTTTGCTCATCTTTGTTCTACATTCCCTTTTTTTATTCTCCCTTCTACGAATTTGAGTCGTTTTGAATATTTTGTAAATGCTTTCACGTATAGCCTCATATAACTAGTTAAGGTCCCGTTCTGCTAACTAAAGAAAGTACTTATTTTTCAAATTAAAACTGATGCATTGTGATAGATGAACCTGTCTTGTAAAGTGAAAAATAAATACTTAAAAAATAAAAAATTTAGCAAAGCGAGGCCTAAGTGTATCTAGTCAATATACAAATTAATAGGTAAAATGCCGAGCCAAAACGGCTAGCCCATTGAGGATGCAAAATTGGGCTTCTGCCAGTTAAAAAAACAAATATTGCTCATTTGCATAGTCCATTGCGGATGCTCGCAATCAACCTAATATCCTTTATCTCATATGCAGCAAATTGTGTTTTCTTTAATTTGTCATATACTTACACAACTGCAAAATGGCCAACCAGAGGGCCCTTTCTATTTTGAAATCCTCACTCCCATTTGCTTTGAACCCCTGTGGCAGTGCCTAAATTTACAGCTTAATTAGCAACACAAGTCCATCAATTCCCTTCAAAACAAAACATTCATGGCTTCGATGCCAAAGATTAGAACCGCTTGTGTTTGTACCCTTATATTCAATCCTCTTATTCTTAGGAATTTTGGAGGAAAACTGTCACTAGCTACAGAGATCGCGTAGAAAGTGCCATTGCAGTTGTGCATGATGGTCCATGAGTATGTATAATGACTATCAGTACCATAGCTCCGGAGCTGCTGAATATGCTGAGGGAAAATTCTTTTGCTTCTGTTCTCTTTTTTGAGAAAAATGTTTTGACCTCACTTGAGGGATGCACCGCAGCAAATCAACCACACCAGACTTGGAGCCAATAGAACGAGTTAGGTTCAGCCATAATGCTACCATCCATCGCACAACCCAGTTGACCAGCACAAGCGTGCCAATTAAGCTCAACAATTTGATTTGTTCAAACTCAGGTTCGTATGCAAATTAACCGTGCATAGCACGAGTCAACCAATCATTCGATAATAACCAAACTTTTATTCCGCCTAGGACCTCCATTTTTTTGGCCCAAAATGTTACAAGTCGGGGAAGTTCATATATATGAAAAGGCGCAATATTTTTCATAAATTCGCCAGTGTACCAGCGGTAAGTTGATTGACAAATCATGTCCAAAACATATGAAACATGGTCGAAATTTAAGTTCCCCACATGAACTGATTTTTCAGATCCTCCACTGTCTAGTCTAACCACAATGTGAGATTTCGGTCCACAAACTCTGGAGCGACTGTGACGTTTTGAATTTCTGTTTCGAGCCATGAATCCAAGCCCAGCCCAACCACATCAACGGACCATGGGCTTTACCCTCACCATCCTCCTATGAATAGAAAGTTTTTTTTATCAGCTTATGAATAGAATGTTGATAGGGTTCAACATGTTGTGCTCATAGGGTTGATTGAGAAGCGGATTCATAAAGAGAGAAAGCTAAGACAATTTCTGTTTTAGCTTTATCATCGACAGAGAAAAGTGATTCAATATCAGCATGACCAAGATCGTCATCTAGAGGGCTAGCGAGCTCACCATTTTGTCTCTCATACAGTACTGACCCCCCTTTTTTTTTTGCAAATATAGCGATGATTTGACTTACGATAGCTGTGGAAATATTTTTATCCCCCCGCTTGGTCTTTGTTGGATTGTTGATTCCTAGAGGGCTTTAACAATGAAAAGGAAAAATTCCAAGGAAAGCAAAGATACATGTGTATGCAACTGCTTCTCCTTCTTTTTCGTAATCGGGTATCCAAATCAGCCTTATGCCCGTCTCAACTATTCTTAGGATACTAAAGTTAATGGCTCCAAAACATTTATTGGCCCCAAGGGTATTTTTTGCTAGTGGTGGAAATCAAACTTTTTTTTTTTTTTGCTCGGCAAAAGGAAGTTTTATTAAACTCGAAAGGATACATCGAGGGGGAAGGGTGAGGAGCATAAGTGCTCAAACTCAACCAGGGGAGGGGGAAACGTCAATCATCCAGCACGAAGTTGAATGATAAACGCCAAAACAAATTACATGAGCTTGGGCGAATCAGGGCGATAAACTCCTTATAATTGTTGTCATGCTCGCACTCAACGAACTCTTGTGCGGATGTAGTTTTAATTTATTACTATTTAGAAAACTAAAATGATAATCCTCAACTGTATTGCCCATGACGGTTGTGTTCTGTTTAGATCCGCTGTTGCAGCTGCTGCTTTACCAATTTCTTCTGAAGGGATCAACATGACTCATCTTGATGAGGCTCAAGCTAGCTATTTGGGTCTTAAACAAGATCATGGGCCTTAGTTGCATGGGCGATGAGAATGATGTTATTCGAAGAATCGCGATTATGGAAGCCGAAGATGAGGAACGGACAAAAGGTCATGCCTCGCATCCGTTGATTGGCTCTTAGGTGTCTTTTTGGGTGTTGCTTGAATTATTAGGCTTTGGGTGAGGTGTTTCTTTTTTGGATCTTTGGATGTATCTCTTTAGGGTGTTGTTTTGGGTCTTTGGATGTATCTCTTTTAGGTGGATTGTTTTGATTTGTTTTTCCCTCCCTTTAGGTCCTTCTCGGCATATGATTGCTGGAGTTTGTTGTTTTTCCATGTGGGTTTTTCTTTTTCTCCGGCTTGATGCTGCTTATGGTCCTTTTAATCTTTGTAATTTGTTTTCAAAGATTAATAAATTTTTTCGCCTTTCAAAAAAAAAAAAAACATGTAGGCTGTGTTTTGATATCACAGATTTGTGAAGGAATTTATCAAACAAAAGCAAATTAAATAATAGGTTAGCTACTGGATAGATTTAGGAAACTGATTTTCGCGCTCCAAGATTACACTGTGATGTTGCCAGCAACATCAAAGTGTAAAAACAAAAAGGTGGAGCGCCTGCAGTAAATCTTGGAGCGCAAATATCAATTCCCTAAATTTAAACTATTTTATTCTTTTTCCTTTTCTTCTATAAATAATTTAATAGCAAATTCTTGATCCAAACCCAGGATCATTTCCTCTCTATGCTCCATCTCTCCATACTCTCCTTATGGCTCCCACTTCCGAGCCGATACAGAGAATTTGAACTGTCCACATGTAGTGGCGGTTCCAGGTTTTAATTCAGCGGTGACAAAAACATAAAGAATTTTTTTGTACACAAAGCTCTATATAAAATAATTTTTTTTTTATGATTGAAATTGAATTGCGTTTAATTTATTTTGTTTTATTTTTTTACTTTGACTACTCATGAATAATTCAATACTAACAATATGAAAAAGTACGAATGAAAAATCAAATTATATGTAAAAAAAATACAAAATTTTAGTACATTTTTCGAGTCCATGGGGTTGCTTGAACCCCCTGGAACAAGCTGGAGCCACCCCTGTCCACCTTGCAGTTAGCTACTTTCGGAAAAAAAAAAAAAAAAAGATTTATCACACATTTGTAAACGTGTAAACAAATTGCATTTTGTTTCAAACATTGAACACTTCAAAGATTAATTATATGGTCACATAGCTTCCATTATGTAAAACAAAATACAATTTGGTCACATAGCTTCTATTTTCTTTTCACGTCTTCGTACTTACTGCAAATTCAACGAGATGAACAGTTTCGATCCTAGGCATTGGGTCCGGAGTGAAAGCCACAAGCAAAGTATGTAGGAGTATGGAGTATGAACCAGCAACTAGTGGATAACCCACGTAAACAGTAGTACTAAACAGAAGTGCTATATCTTTCAAACCTGGGAAAGGGGCCAATCTCACATAATTGACCAAAGCCCAGCCCAGCCCAGCCCAATCCTGAGTTACCCTTTCGTTGGTTAATTAATTTTATTAGTACTATATTTTTTATTATTCCCTCCATCCCTTTCTAAATGTTCCACATCGTAACTCGAACTTATTAAGAAAACATCATCATTACACATTTTACATCAACTTTCCCTACTTACTCTTTATGGATACAACATTATTATACTTTTATTCAGTAACTTTTCAAAATAGAATTTACTTTTACAGGCAAAATAAAAAATGTACCAACTTTTACCACTAATTTTACAAAATGAACATTTATTAAGAGACGGTCCAAAATGGAATACTGGATTTAAAAAGGGGACAGAGAGAGTAGTAGTTAATTTGATAAAAAAAAGGTAGTGAGAAAGTTCAAAAATGGTAGTAGCGTAATTTGTGTAGGAAAGTATTGCACAGATAAGATTCTTGCAACATGTTGTGTTTTTCGAACAAGATTTTTAAAATCAGCAAACGTAATGAAAAAGTTTGAGACATGAGTCCAACAAAAAAACAAGGTAGAGGATGGGGTTTTTTTTTTTTTTTGGGGGGGGGGGGGGGCGCGGGGCTAGACAAAGGTAGAGGATGGGGTGAATGCTTGACCAACCGGGTGAATTAAAATAAAGACGCGTCCCAAGCGTAGGACTCTCGACCGGTGTAGCACAATATCCGAAAATACCGGAGTCGAACCATAGAGACGGACGGACGGTGCTTATTTAAAAGTGTTGAATTCTAGTTTAACTTGGCTTTTAGGTAGCCACCCTTTGTTCAATGAGGTTTATTTACTAACTAAATTACTAAACTGAATTGATTAAATAAGGATTTAAAAGGGAGAGTACAGCCGTGGGAATCCAGCGTCCGCAACTAACCTAACCAATGTTCACTCGGGCCACAATTATTCACTTTGTTGATTTTAGAATAGGAAAAAGGATCCCTAACGAATGCACACCACCTGTCGCCAGTTTCCGTGCGCATTCAAATTCTGGCGATGCCTGGGTTTTGTTCGTTAGAAGAGTTTTCGTCTTCTAAAATTGCTTAAAGATTAAATTAATTCGAACCCGAGGTGAAAACATTAATTTAATTAGCCACGAGACGCCTTCGCCCCGCGACCGTACTCTACAAAATTACTCACTCATGACTTTATTAAACGCAGCAATAATTTTATTCCTAGATCTAAACATGCTTCCAACAATCGAAATAGAAATAAAAACACGATACCACAAACTTACGGAGAAGCAACGGATTCGATTACCAAAGAAGAATAGGAATTTAAAGCTGAAAAACTTGAAGAACTGAGATTAAAACTTGAATCTGCAATAAAAACTCAGAAAACAGCAACCAAAAGTTAATTGAAAACGTAAGTTATGGAATGTGTTATCCTAATTTCGAGTTAAAACGGGGTTTTTATAGTAATCTCTTTTAACAAACAATTAAAATCCTAAAATAAATCGGAATCGGACCCGCAACGACCCAAAACGAGGCCGTTCCATAGCCTTTAAGCCCTCGGTAGCGCTACACCAAAAAGGGTGTAGCGCTCGCGAAGCCCTTTAGTTGTTTTAGATCCCGTTGACCATTGCTTGGCGTTGACCACTTTAGTCTCAAAGGTAGCGCTACACCAAAAAGGGTGTAGCACTTGCGAGCTCTCTGTCCACTTCGTGCAGCATGCTATGCCACCTCTGAGCGCTATACCACTTCCCATGTAGCGCTCACGAAGATTCTGTTCATTTCCTCGCGAATTTCACTTTCAACACTTAGTCTCCACAGCCCTTCTCGCTCTCAAGCTCCATCACGGCCTTTTCGGATACCTCTCATTAGCGCCAAAACATCTCAATTTCCTGCAAATTAAGTACAAACACAAAATCCAACCACGTGCACGCATTAAATGGAAAATGAGAATTAAATGCACGTCTAACGCGCTAATTTCCCTACTTAGGCGCTAAAATTCATGAATTCCGTGCGCCTATCAGTGAACTCTCTTCGCGTGATCACACAAATTTTTCAAGTCAGGATCAGGTCCGTGATGTGCTCCAAAAGAGACTAAAGAGTCATATACATATCTTCTATAATTCCACCAAACGCAACCAAATTTCTTAAGAGGACAAGGATCAAGAGAGCGCGCGGATAGCTCAATTAACCTTTTAAAACATCAAAACCATTTGAGTCACCAAACCACAGGCTACCCTTGGAGAGAGAGAGAGAGAGAGGTGAAAGCTCATTCTCACGCACAAAATCCCTCAGCACAATTCCCATTAGTCCCCACCACCTCGTGCAGTAAACACAACGTACACTGTAACAAGTATTCTATTTCCCACCTACAGCTTTAGCTTATCAATTATCATAATGCCAACAAAACCTCCTGATAGCAACGCTCCCTCTTCACTTTTGTCCTCTACAAAAGTCTCTCCTAGTAAAGCAAAAAAAAAGGCTTTAAAGATGGTCCTTTTCTCAAGGCTTTTTCTCTCTTGTCCGACTATGGGTACATCATTCGGCACACGATATTCGATCCCAACATTGAGAGGGCTCCATCTCGAGATCCCTCACAAATAATCAGAGCTTCTCAATCTGTTTAAAATATTCTGTTTAGAATCTCAGTAAAAGTTTAGTCGTACCTCATTCGGTGCACACTAAATGCACACGACATTGGATCTCGATATTGTGTAGGATCCATCTCGAGATCCTCCCAAATAATCGGATCTTCTCAATTTGTTTACAAATTTTTGTTAAGAATTTCAATAAAAAATAAATTCAACCGGATAAAAAAAATCAATTCAGTCGGATATCGTTAAAGGGTTGATAGAATTTTTGCTCAATTCCCTGTTAGACAATTGAGCGAAAAACTGATCAAGTCTTTACTGATATCTGCCGGAGCTGCTTTTTTTCTTTGATTATTAAATACTTATTTTAAGTAATTTAAGTGATTTCGATTATTTTTGTGAAATCCCGCAATGAATCCAATTTCCTTGTTAGAGCGAAAAATTGATCAAATCCACATTGATATCCGCTTGAACTTATTTTTTTTTAACATTAATTAAATATTAAAAATTTATTTTAAATAAATTAAGTGGCTCCGATTATTCATGTGAAATCCTAATAAGATGAAACCCACACAACGCGACATGCGTATGGTGTAAATGGTGTACCCATAGATTGTTTTTTATTGTTTTTTCTGTCACATTTTCTCTATCCTCTTCATCAATCATAAAGCACTCGATTGCAAAATGATTCACTCATATCCCACATCCATCTTTTCTAGATCTGTTCTGCCAAGGAATTCCCCCTGCTTTGCATTTACTACCTCTCTCTTCTCGATGAATGGGGCCATCCAGAGCTAGACATCCCCTCTCTCTGATTTGTCAACTTCAATGGCGTACAGCTATATTCCAAAATAGTGATTATTCAACGCTTTTGTAGCATCGTTATCTTGTACTATTTCATTCTTCCCAATTTATTTATCCATTATTTCATTTACTCTTATTTTGCAACCTTATTCGGTTTGGTTTTGAAAAAAGTTTGTAAGAGTAATAAGTGGAGAAAAATAGATAGAGAAAATTTATTGAAAACTGTGTACAATGATTTTGAGATTTCTAAACGAACAAGCCTGTAATTTTAAAAATTTTGTATACTTAAACTAATTGAGAATTATCAAATAAGATTCATATTGCATATATTTTTTTCACATTAAAAAACAAAATGAGACAAGAGAAGTACTCCATGGTTTTTCTCCGGCATTCATTGACATTGGTGTGCAGTCCACATACTTGGTAGACACACACCAATGATGAATTTTTTTAGTAAGAGTTTAATGCTTTGTTTGGATTGGCATTTGAAATTTTTTTTGAAATATAGTAAGGGTAATAAATAGAAAAAGATAGAGAGAGAAATGTTGAAAGTATAAAGAATCTAAAAGTAATTTTTTGAAAAATTCTTTTTGAGTTGGAAAAAGAACAAAGTATAAATTATTTACACCTGGGGTGAAAATTTTTGATTTTTCACCATCACCTGTTGTGGGCTCCACCGTGCATGTTATGTTCTAACCTAAATGTTCATCTTATAGATTCGCAAAGTAGTAAATCCACGTAAAAAATAAGTACGATCGGATATCAATAGGTATATCAAAAATCAGATTTGAATTCATAAAATAGACAGTCATAACAATTTAACTTCCAAATCTATGACTGTCCATTTTGTAATCTAAAGTTTAATTTTTTTATATATCTATCAATATCACATCAAGCTTTATTTTATTTTATTTTATTTACATGAGTATACTAATTTGTAGATCCTATAGGTTAAACGGTTCAAATTTTAACCAAAAAAATCAAGTGGGGCAGAAAGGCAGTGGTGGTTTTCCGCCTCTGGCGGAGAGAACTTAACCTCTTTTAGTAAATCGAATCAAACCGTTGAATATTGTAGTGGTTTGGCTAATTGATATTGATCTCTGGAGTTCAAAATCGTCTTGCAAGACACATCAATCCCTAATTAATCTATCTTTTGGAGACACAAAGATTCGAAACCCGCGCGCGAGCCATCAGACCCAGGCCTAACCTAAGACCAACAAAAATGAACAAAAACCTTATCTTGCATGTGATAGACTGCAAAACTATGTATGCTCAGACATAGATTTGATGAAGGGGCCCTTAATAATCATAGCCAATTTTTTTCCCATACCCCATGTTTTAAAAGTCTTCAATCACCAAAACATAAACGAACTTCAAAAACTTATTGTATATGGACACATATTAAACCCAACAAATATGATGGGGACGATCGGCCCAATGGTTTTTTTTTTTCTCGGCAAACGAATAGATTTTATTAAACTTGAAGGGATACATCAAGGGGACACAAACATAGAAATGAAGCACAGACAGATATAGCATCCAACCAAGAAGTTGGATGATACAACACTTCACACCCTAAGTTACAACTTTAGTTTACGGATTCCACCTAGGAAGCTCCTAAAATCCTCCACCGAAAATACTTTGATGTCATACTTTGCTTTCATCCACATAGCCATCTTTGTCCTGATTAATCCTGAACTTCACTTGTGGACCTTGATACATTGTTGAAGATCGGCCCAATGGTTGTGCCAGAGCTGCACTTTAATCCGTGCTCTGAAGTTTTGAGTTTAATCTAATGAAACAGTATCGACACTCGTTTGCAGTAATCTACCTCACTAACCCATCAACTTCCTATCTCAATTGGTATATATATAGCAACTAATCATGCTAGCTAAATCTCCCATACACAAGGGATTTTTCTTCCAAGTGTGTGTGTGTGTGTGTGTGT
>BPLS01000281.1:348494-374210 GCA_019656275.1 Rhododendron kiyosumense | reverse complement strand
GAGAGAGAGAGAGAGAGAGAGAGAGAGAGAGAGAGAGAGAGAGAGAGAGGGGTTGGAGGGTTATGGAAGTTTGTGTAGAAAGCTTAGGTGAGAACCAAAGAACTTAAAAGAGGGATGAAGTAAAACAAAGTTTCTTGTGTGTCTTCTTCAAATAGAGAGAGAGAGACAGAGAGAGAGAGAGAGAGAGAGAGAGGCATGGAAAAGGAAGAGAATGGGGGGAATTCCAGAAAGGCAAGGAAAGGAGAAGAAGAGAGATTTGGGTTGTGGTTGTTTTTCCTCGAGAGTATATCTCGGAAAATGACACTAGCTAAGAAGGAAGCAAGGTGTTTCTCTCTCTAGTCAAAACCACAAAAGATATAATAATATAAATAAATAAAACATAGGGCTAATTGCACTGGCCTTCCCCGATGTTTCGAAAAAATGCAGTTACTCCCCACAACATTTCTGAAATATTGTGACGAACATCCCTTCCTTAGGATATTACTCTCAAGAATTCGAGGTTTTAAATATCGGTAGTGGTTGGGCATATTGAATGATACGCAGCAAAATTAGGTGTTGCAGTCCCAATTTTTTTCAAATACTTTTGGTACTAGAGCATTTGAAGCGGCCGAGTTGTCACGTAATTGTCATAGCTGTCCTATAGTGAGCGAAAAATCGGATGCAAAGCAATACATAGCAAGAACCGATTGCTACGTACAGTTTTGAATTTTAGGTAGCACCGGTATAATAGGGTGTGATGTACTAGAGGTCCGAAAAACCACTACATAGTGGTCGGTTTTTAAATTTTTTCTTTCATTTGGTAACATTGTTAAGTTTAGATTTCTACTTTTACGTTGAAAAACAAAATTATCATAAAAAATATTTACTTGTGAATATTCGCTCCCCATGCAAAAATTTTGGCTCCATATCTCATAGAAGGATTCCTTTTTTTTGTTTTTGAAGGTAGCAATGTTAGTATCTTCGCTCAATTGATGTGTGAAACATGCTCACTTTAGATTACATAAAGGTTTTGGGTAATTCATTTAGTAGTCCATGGTGTTTTTGGTGGCGTTTTCAAAGAAATAAATTGTTAGGGCAAAAGTTCATGTGATTTGATTATCAGTTGGACTTTGGATTCTAAAAGGTCATGTGGCAATTTGGAAGATGAGGTAGATTTTCTGTATTTTTGAGTGCCTTGTTTTTATTTTGTTTGGATTTAATCCGTTGAAGATTTAACTTATTTTTGGTATTGTTACTTGATTATCTGTCAACTTTTCTCTTTCTTCTAGCTTGCTCAGGGCTTTGGTTTTGTTGGTGGTCCTCCTTTTCTAAATCCTTTCGTGCATGTCAATTATTATTCTTGTACTATCCTTCCAATTTGATGCTTATTTTCTTTACTCCTTTAATTTTGATCTTTATCAAAAACAAACAAGCAAGTGAAAGAGAAATCTAAAAAATCAAATTTTTCGTACGAAAAAGAGTAGCTATCATGCTTAAATTATCTTTCCAAACGGATGAAAGAATCTCGATATATACTAGTAGTTTCAAAAACTAAGGGAGTATACTGATATTCTAAAGAAATTTGCAAACCTTTGCATTTTTCAAAACCTTCAGGGAAAGTTAGTGAAATTAACCATTTAAGCAAGGAATGGAAAAAAAAAATACTAAAACATGAGATAAAAACAAAAGATAAAACAGTAGGTAATTGGCCTCTTTTCTGTCCCCGGACAGGACGGGTTAAAAATGTTAGAGAGAGAGAACAGCGGATTCCTTTTCCCCCATGCTCTTCGGTTCTCTCTCTCTCTCTCTCTCTCTCTCTCTCTCTCTCTCATAAAACACACCTTTCTGTTTTATCATTTCCAGAAGTACAACAGTTGAATTCCATTTCCATGCTACCAAAAAATCCCAGCTTCTCATGAGATTTTAATTTTGTATTTTCTTGATTTTCCCAGTATTTTATCTGTATATAATATGTACAAAGTTCAGATATAGACCCATTGACCTAAAGGTTAGATACCCACAAAGGGTTCTTTGTTTTCTAGCATATATCTATTTTTTTTCAAACATTAATTATTCCACATTACCTTCTAATTCCCCTTTCATTCTCCCAAATATTCTGTTCCTAATCTTTCAACAACTTTGGCCTCAACTGGGTTTTATTATGTCTATACTCTCTCTCTCTCTCCACATGAGATGAGCCGTCCATGCATTTTTCTCTCTCTAAATAAATCCATATGTCCGACAATTACATTGATTGAGTCCACTTCCCACTGCTGTGTTAATTAAGGTTTCCAAAACCCTAGGCTGAATCAAAGATCAAATTGTTTAATTTTATGATTTTTTTACCAAGTGGATCTTTGGATCTTATGTACTTTTAAATCACTCACTCTAGCTATCTCCATGCTGTCAATGGATTTTAACAAGGTAGCTAAGGACTTGGACCCCCCTTTAGGTATAAATGTGAAACAAGCTATCTTCATTTGTTTTTTATAACTAGATGTCCAGATCAGTTTGCGTGTACTTCAACTAGTTACAAAATCTTGAAGTTAACGACCGGACAAACCCTCAAGGTAGCTAATTATAAGGACTTGGACCCCTCATTGGGTAAATGTGAAATTTTTCTTTTTTATAACTGTATGTCCGGACAAATTTGCACGCACCTCGACTAGCTAGTTATAGGGTCTTGAAGTTAACGACCGAGCAAATTAACCCTCTAGTGGCCCCAAGATTTGGAATGTTTGACCTCTTTGTAATTCGAACATGGGACCTCATGAAGGTAAGTATTTATTTTCTTTCTCATGCCTACTCGGCCCGCTAGGATTTGGTGAATGTGAAATTGAACCACTAGAAATTAATCAAATTGTACGTAAGCTGACTTGAATATATATTTTGAACTATTGTTTTAAAAAAAAAACTTGCTTTGGGGGTGCAATTTTATACGGAGTCCTTGCTGTGATATCCTCTTCAATGCCACAACTGAGGACACAGCTCCATAGGTGGTGTTTGGATGGTTGCATTAAATGCCAGAAATTGAGTCTGGTTTTATGCTGTTTGGTGTCGACCTTACAATAGTTAGATTTTACTCTTTACTACAGTATTTTTTACCTTCCCATGAAACTCGGGGATGGTGCCGTGCGTATTGTGCACTATTTGAACCATTCATTCGGCAATTCAATGGCACCCCTATACAACACCCATTCTGTTTCCCTTTCCATGTCTCTTTGACCCGGATGAAGATTTTTTTGCTCACCCAAAAAGATTTTATTAATCTTTGAGAAGTATTACAAAGATAAAACAAGTTGAGGTTTCAACAAGTTATGAGTTTAATAATGGTTTTGGCATAGTTTTTCCTTGGAGTTTTAATTCCAAGGTTTTACCTTCGGTTTGCCCCCTTGGTTGGATATTGATTTTTTTTTTTGGTTGCTTGGGCTGCTTCTCCTGATTTGTTTGGGTTGGTATTGATAGTTTGGTACTTTGTTTTTCATTTCTGCTTGTTAGTTCCTGGTGTTTTCAGGTTGATCCCTCTGGTTTTTGTTTTTCAGTTAGCATCTTGTGTTCCTTTAGGCCTTTGAGTGGCTTTATGCCGGTGTGCTCTTGATCCTTTGAATCTTTGTAATCCTTATAAAAATTAATAAATCCTTTTCGCTTGGCAAAAAAAAAAAAAAAAAAAAGCACTCTTTTTGCATAAATAAATTTAAGTGCGTTGTTAGATTATTTCCCTTTGATCAAACAATACTTGCCTCCAAATTGGATCCACCATATATAAATCACCAAAATGACATTGTTCAAAAGCGTAATGAAACTATTAATCGTTCAAATTCTGAGGGGTATTTTCGTCATTTTGAATGTAAGCTGGGCCATACCTTGTTGGACTGATGGCCATTCAAAAGGCTCGAACCACTTGGAATATTCGCTCCCCAATAATCCAAACAAAAAAATTGCCAAGAAAAAAAATATATAATCGAAACAAAAAACTAAGCCAAATCACTGCTACTACTACTTCTATATATATATTAATGCCACAGTTGTTTCCACTAGATCGGACGGATTGTGTTATGTGTTTACGACCTTACTTTCACTTAATTTGTGATGGACCGGAGCCGTGGCATGGATTCTTGTCTATGAGAAGACTTTTTTAGTAAACGTATGTCATTTTAAATTTTCTATTTGTCTCTCGCCACTATGTGTTCCGTGTGTCTGCAGTCAAAGAATATCTCAAGTCCGTCTAATAGAGGACCTTATGAATTCCCGCTTGCGTCTGTGATCTCCATAATGTATATTATGTCTGAGAAATATTTTGGATGTCACACCTAGTGATTGTTTCCATAGGTTGGTCACCCCCTATCTAGCAGACAAAAATTTCATAATTTCTATACGTTACCATTGAGGAAAAAAAATCATGATAAACTCGCATTACTAAAATCTGTTGAGTTTATTTTGTAATTAGCTCTTAGTTAAAGGGTCTTGCTTGAAATTAGTTTGTCTTATTCTATTAGAATTGTATATATACCGCGTAAATAAATGATACATAATAATTAAGTTTTTCTCCCAATTCTCATGGTATCAAATCCGTACACAATATCCTCCCCCCATATAATCAAGTTTTTTTTTTGAAAACAAGGTATCTGACATCATGGATGAGAAGATCGAATCATCCGGATCGAAAATAGCTTCACTCTTGCGTGAAGTTTTTTGCCGCATAATATATTTTAAAATTTAAACGAGGTCTTATGTTGTTAGTGACGTAATATGTTGTAATCAAAATTCCATAATGACGCTACAGCTACCGACGGACATAGCGGCGAAATGTGATGCAGATCATATAATAGGAACCACCGAGACAGAAAATAGTAATTAAATCGAGGGTATTAGTGCCACAAATATCATGCAATTATATCAGCTCGTGAAATTATCAGCATCGCACATTAGTACTATGGTCCATTAAATCCACTACGTATTTTTATAATTGGATCCACGAAAATATGGGTGAGAGGGGCCTGCGAAACTTTTCTAAGAAAAATTACACTTAATTTGCTTTAGCCATCTAATGATGGTAGGGGGCGGATCTCGTGGCACATTTTTGAAGACATGTTTCTCTCCAGTAATAAGAACAACATAAACAATTAATTTGAGGTTAGAGCATCTTGAATGGTTCTAGCCAATTTTTAAGAGTCAAGGCCATTTTTGACGTGTTAAAATATTATGTAGTCGAGATTTGACAAAAGTGCTCTAATGGCTTGAAAGCCATTATTTTTGTGGGTTTTTTTTTATTTTTTTAAAGGCAACAAAATTTTATTAGAAACTCGATAAATGGTACATCGAGACAAAACCAAATATGGACCACATAGATAGGGGTACCATAAGAGGCCTGTCAGGGAAAAAGGGGGGGCGGGGGGGGTGGTGGTGGAGGAATTTACATTCAATAAAGATTGAATGAGCCCAAGATTATAATGGCCGAAAGTACCAAACTAGAAAACTCATCCTGAAAATCCCAAGATAACCATGATCACCACTTCATGTTAGAGGAAAATTCGGTTTCCTAATCAGTTGTCCAATTGATTGATTAAGGATCTGTGATTGTAGCATAGAAATTAATATTGTACAAGAATATTGTATATTTATTCTTTCTTAGTTTAGCTTCTTTGTATATAAAGGGGTTTGTATCTTTGTAAAGAATTCATTCAGAAATAAACCAATATTCTCTCAATCTTTCATTCTCCTAAATTCAACACTTCAAACAAGTCCTACCCCAGAGCAAGTCGACTTGTAGTTGATAACTAAAGTCACCACTTGAAGCAAAAGTGGTATAATTACCAATATCACCCTCCATTATTCATCAGCATCAGTATTCCAGCAGAATTAATCTAGATCACCTCCAATCCTCTTAGCCCTCCTAATCTTAGGAGTTGACAAGAAATATGACGCTGAATAACCCAAAGCTTTTGAAACAATAATAAGATAAGCAGCCTCCAAACATCCCCTTAATAACCACATCTGAGTCTCAATACTAGCAGCAAAGCCACAAACTATGATCATCAGTCCGAAAACCTCTCTTAGCGCTCCACTCAGCAAAGCCAGCCGTGGATCATTGGAATGCTCGCAAGAGTCATGAGACCACAACCCTTGCAAGAAATGGCTCAGGCCATTTTCACGACCAAATTTCCATTTTTTGGATCCCAAAATAATTCCCCGTCATCAAATAGGGAAAATTTTGACCGGTCACGTAGCCAAAATATGGCTTGGGCTCCCCTTTGGAGTTGCTCTAACATGTGCTTAATATATTTTTTCCCCAAAATATGGCTTTGGGGAGCCTTTGGAGTTGCTCTAACATGTGCTTAATATTGGGGACCTTAAACAATATGTTTTGTTAAAGAATGTAACATGTGCTTAATATTTATTTTTTTTGCCAAAATTATATAGCCGACCAGTGGAGATTAACGAGATATTAGTAGATTCGTTCACAGGAGGTTTTAGAGACAATCCATGGCTCTAAATTTCAAATGCCTACGACAAAACTCAAATTCTGACCTCCCAAACGAGGAGGACAGGAGTTACCAACTGGGACACAGGTGCCCATTGGTAACATGTGCTTAATTAACTTTGGTCAAAGTTGGTGACAAAAAAATTCCCTAAGAATTTATCCCAACTAAAATAGAGGCTATTCTTTCCCATAGCTTATTTAGCTGCATAAATTCTCACATGGAAGACATTAAATGGGGAGTCAGTTTTGGAAAAGAATGTAAGATAGAGAGGGATATGGAATAGCTATAGAGATATGGTACCACATTTTTAGACTTTAAAACCCTAGTACAGTGTTTATATTACCATACAAATGATCCTCATTCCAATGAATCAGAACAATGTGGTCAGTGGGTCCCCCTCTCGAAGAAAACTTTTGCCACAAACGACCCCACCAAATTAAAATCATTCTTAGCTGCTTCTTTTCTTTTCTTTTTTATCGAAAAAAATGCTACACAGTACACATTTTTATTCGAATGTGTACAATATTTGACATTATTGAATCTTCTTGATTTCATAACACTTTCAATATTGAAATTACATAAAAATGATCTTGAAATCATAACTATTGCATAAGGATTCTTTTGACGTACATGTCACTCAGAAAATTGCCTATATCTCGAAATTTATTATGATGTTTTAAATAATTTTAAAATTTTTGTCTTATAGAATTAATTCAGATCGATTAAATAAGATTCATATTACATATATAGATTATTGTAAATTGAAAAATATAACATATTTTTTGAAGCTCCGTACGTAACAGTGAAAGTAAACTCTCATTTAGGAACGGATGAAATATGCTAGAAGTTTTTGTCTTGAACATAATGTATTCTTACGAAAACATTACGAATTTTTGGACTAAGTGTTATGAATTCAAAATATACGTATAATACGCAACTAATGAACGTGTACGTATTGTGGATTGTTCCATTTTTCATATCAAATCATTCCTACTCAGCACAATTTCCTTTCACTTTATTCTATTTTATTTTATCTTTCTTTTCTTTTTTTTTCCTTTTCCCCGACAATAAGAAAGAATAACATCAGCATTTTTTTAAGCAAAAAGCAAAGGCAATTATAATGAATAAAGATCAGGATGTAAGGCTGTATTTTTGCTGTTGTTATATTTATTCTTCGTGGGGTCCACTGATTGGACGTTGGTACTTAATATGCGAGACATCTGGAATTTTTCGAAGAATTGTTCAAAGATATTTTTACGGCCTTGGTGTGAAGTTTAGGAAAAATTAGGTGAGATTAAATTGGCAGATTAACAACTACACCCAAACCCAAACCCATTAATTATTAGTAAGCTTTTAAATTGTTAAGCACGTCAACGAATTTTTGAAGCTAATCAATGGGTATCCAAGGACTGCCCACAAAATATTGAATGAGAATTCCTCGAAATTCTCCAATTTCGAGGAAGGTGCTTCTCTTCCTCTGGATTTTAAAATTCGAGGTTTGGCGTTTTGGGATTTTTTCCCTCTTGGTATTCGGTTATGTTCCTTCCGGCGAGTTTCGGTTGTGGTTGTAGGTTTTTGGTTTTTAATCTCTGGATTTCTAGGTTGCTTTGCTTGTAGTTTTGTTTGGCTTGTTTTAGAGAGTGCTGTGGTGTTTTTAGTTGGCTTTTTGTCTTCCGTTGAGTGTAGTTTTAGGGTAGCGTTATGCTAGTATGTCCATGATCTGTTGAATTTTTGTAATCATTTTCAAAGATTTATAAAATCTTTTTTAATTTGTGGATTAAAAAAAAAACTATGTATGGCCTAGGTCACTTAAAAAACAAATAAAGTAGGTAACCGCCAATTATGGGCGCAGACCAAACTAACACGATTTTATCACATCACCAAACCAAACCAAGTCGAGCCTTAAATCTCATTTAACTAGGGGTCGTCCTGCATGAATTGGTTTTCTCTATTTATATCTGTCAAGTGCATTCGTATTTTATGATAACCAATAAATTAACTTAAGTCAATTCAAAGTTCAAACTGCTGCCTCTTATAAAGTCAACTAGTAATTGCCCATGCCAATACTTTCTAAACATAGTCTAAATGGAGTATCAAATCCTACTTTTTTGAAGGTTTTTTTTGGATACAACGATTATTTTTAATGTCATCTCACATGAGGTGAGTCCCAGATATGCATATGGTCTCACCACATGCGAGAGGAGCATTATAAATAACCGTGAATTAGAAAAAATTTCCTTTCTCCCAACAAAATCTACTTCTCGAAAATTTTCATTTTAAGAATATGCTTCAAACATGGTCCATCTAACCAAGTTCATAAAATAGTCTAACACAATAAATGTTACCAAATCTATTTAATTCCATTAGTTGCATTCAAGGATATCATCAAAGATATTAAGAATGCATAATCATACCAGATTCCAACTCGAATTCAATTTTTTGAACGTCCACTCACTCAAAAATAACACCACTATCACACTTGTTTCCTTAATTGATCTAGAAAAATAGAAAAAAATAACAATTCCAAAATTACATATAACCAAGTAAGGAGTAGAGTTTGAAACTCTGTCTACTCAAAAGGCTCCAACAAAAAACCTGCAATCTTCAATCCCTAACAAATCATGAAACTCCAATCTACTAAACCAATAGCTTAAGTTGTATTGAACAATAATTTTGTTCTCTTACCAACTAGTTAAAAAGAAAAAGAATCTGACGCAAAGAATTACCATTAGCCGCAAAGAATTACTCTTGGCTACAAAGACTTACTCATGGCCGCAAAATATTACTCATGGCCGCAAAGAATTACTCTTGGCCGCATCAAATTACTCCTGACCGCAAAGAATTACTCTTGGCCGCATCGAATTGCAATTAGCCGCACATAATTGAACTTGGCCACAAAGAATTGATAAACCATAAAGAAATTCCATGCGGCCAAATGCAATTCAATGCGGTCAAGTGCAATTTGATGCGGCCAAGAATAATTCAATGCGGTCAAGAGTAATTCGTAGTGGCCAAGTGTAATTGGATGCGGCCAAGTGCAATTTGTAACGGCCAAGAGTAATTCTGTGTGGCCAAAAGTAATTCATCGAGGCCAATTGCAATTCGATGCGGCCAATTGCAATTTGATACGGCAGAATGCAATTCAATGCGGCCAAGAGTAATTCGATACGGCCAAGTGAATGCCAAAAGTAATTGGATGCGACCAAGTGCAATAGAATGTAGTCAAGTGCAATTAGAAGCGGCCAAGTGTAATTCAATGCAGCTAAAAGTAGTTCTCGATCAAGAGTAATTCTTTGTAGCCACGAGTTATTTTTTGTGGCCAAATATAATTCTTTGCGGCCAAGAGTAATTTATCGCGGCCAGGAGTAATTCTTTGTGGCCAATAGTAATTCTTTGTGAACTTCTAATCTCAACCATTGGCTTCAATGATTGAGATGAAGTGTCTTTTTTTGTATCTCCAGAATGCTCCCCTTAGCACAAAATTTGGAAAGTTTTGGTATTGTTCTCTCTTTTTTTTGAAAAATCACAGAGACGTTAACGCATAGTTGTTAGGAATAAACCCACACAACAATTGTGTAATATGTGCAAAAAATGTGAGCACTTTACTGAAAGGAGGAGAATGAGCTTAAACCGTTGGATCAAAATAATCATCCATTGCAACAACTTTCCTTTTGTTAAGTATGGATGGACTCTATAATCTTGCGTTATGTACTATAGAAAATTAAGTTAAATAAGAAAATTAATTTCAATGCGGAAACACAGGCACATGTATATTTTCATTGGCTTTCAACTTTCAACCCAATGAAGGTGAATATGAAATTATGACTTAGAATCAAAATGCAACAAATTAAATCAATACATTTGTTGCCACCAACATATTGCAATGAATCAAATAACTAAATATATAATTAATCAGGTTTTTTCCCTCAATCATTCAACCAACTAAACATTTAGCAATTTGAATACATTTTAAAAAATGACAGGGCCCACATACATGCATACATACATATATATATATATACATATATATATATACACACACACACACATAGAGAGAGAGAGAGAGAGAGAGAGAGACCTAAACGTATGTGTGTGAGAGAAAGCAGTTTTGGGTTCAAAATTGAAATCCGTTTTGGAATTAACGTGTGAGGGAGGGAGAGACAACCCTAAATCACAGTAATCATTTTTTACTGATAACTATTAGTAAAGTAAAGAAAATTCAAAAATAAGGAATCAGAATAAGTTTAGGAAGCATTAATTTTAGTTTTTCTTTGATACTTCTTCCAAATATTCATTCTTTTCAAGTACTCCCTCCTTCCCATTTTCATCGTCCTTTTTTGATGTTCGTGTCAGTTTTCAATCACTTATATCTTCCAATGTAAATCTCCAAAAATATGCAATATGGATCTTATTTGATAGATTTCAATTTGTTCTATAATACAAAGATGTCAAATTCATGAAAAATATTATAGATTGAAAGATATACGCAATAGACAAAAAAGTGAAAAAGGAATAATGGACAATGAAAATGGGACGGAGGGAGTATATTTCTAGTCTTACTATCCGTAAATCTCAGTTATAGAAAAAATATGTACAAATTCAATGGTCCAAAATATAGAAAATTCAAAAACCGATACTCCATATTATATAGATATATTTTGGTCTCCACCTCCTTGTAATGCTATCATCTTCCTTAATTGTATCATTTCTTGAAACAACCGCATAAATCACCTTCATTTATTTTTTCACATTTTTTCTTACAACGATGCTTCCCTAATCATCCCGCGAAGGATTTTATTTCTAACTCTATCTCGCAAAGTCTTCAACACATTCATCTCGACATCATCATTTCAGTTACATTAATGGTATAAGATTCATGTCATAAGTATATAACAGCTAGTGCGTTTTATGTGTTGGTTGTCAGCTACTTAACGTTCAACCCTCCTTTATTTGTGTTTACGGCCAATCGTGTGATAAGACTAGGCTCAAAGCATGGCAGAGGCAGGTTTAACAAAGTCGTAAAATAGAGGTTAATCAATATTGTATCATTCATAAGTGCAAGGACAAAATTGAGATGGAGGGAAAAACTGCAAGGACTGCTGAAATAATTATTCTTTGGTGTTTGAAAAGAAAAAAAGTAGTTTAAATTAAAAGAGAAAGAAGAAAAGAAAAGAAAAAAGAGGAGTACAAAAGACTCATGAGAGGATCCAAAAAGATCACCCTGGGAGGGGTGTGGGGGGGACTTTTGCTTTCCAATTTCTTAATATGGGTATCATCTTTTTCTAGGACCATGGGTACCTTGCACAAAAGACATCTAGCTAACATATATATAGGAGTATAACACACAGAGAGAAGTGAAAAGTAAAAAAAGAAGCATTTAAAGAAGTGATATTGACGTAAATTTGTACCAAGACAAGACCCAAAAAATATATATTAAGAGGAAGTGCATCCACTTAAATGTAGAGTGTGAAAATTATTATTATTATTATTATTATTATTATTATTATTATTTTCATTGCCAATAAACATCGATTCGATAGTTAATTTGTAGTGACTATCACTTAATATTTTCATAACAAATTAAAAACTATAATATAATATAACTGGCTAGAAGGCTATGTAAGAAACAACATAAGAAATCATAACAAATGAACCAAAAAAAATATCTACTAGAGCGAACTATAAAAAGACACAGATCAAACACATGAACCATAAAATTGGGAGAAGTATCCGTGATGTGTACTAATGCACATCACGTGTGTTGGGCCCTCATTATTGGACCTATACTAGGTCCTATTATTTGATTTGGATCATTCATTTTCTTTCTCTCGCTAAGTAGGTGATCCGTAAACAAACATATATAGCTTCACTTTCTTCATCGGATATCAGTAATTATTTAATTGAAACTAAAAAACAACTAGAAATGATTTATTGGTTTTATTGGACTTTTTGCAAAAATAATTGTCATGGGAAACGATGTGTGTTGGAATCACTGGATCAAGGATGACAGTGAACTTAGCAACAGCAGTAACGTAACGGCAATGCTGACAAGCAACTCCTTCAAAGTGGGTGTAGAGCGGTCGATCAATCGTTCATCTCGATAATCGACGGCTCAGATTTATATGCACTCAAAATCAAAGAGATGAACGACCGAATCAACCGCTTGGCACCGCTTTAAAGGAATGTCGCTCGGCAGCATCCCCTATCCAGCAATAACAATAAGGAATCGACTCCACCTGATTACCACACCCTCGGCAATGGGTGTGACAATTCCAAAACGAAAAGAAACAAAGGAATGGCTCGGCTTCCAATCAAAGCATAAAGTAAGACACAAACATTTGAATGAATGAAAAGTCATTTGGCATTTTTATTGTATAGTCATATCATATTCTAAGCCCAAGGCTAAAAACATAAATGTTGATGTAAAAAGTCCACCCAACTACTCCAACAAACTGAGAGAGAGAGAGAGAGAGAGAGAGACCCAAACCACATGATGCCAATGCAAGTTTCCATTAATCTCATTTTTGGGGAACTAAATTTTAGTGTAAATATTCTTCTTCAACACCGACTCGTGATATTACAACCCAATAATAATTTACCACGCGGACATAATGAATGGTACGACACCTTGCAATTCGTATCTAATTTAAGAGGATTCGGGATTCTTTACATTAAGGCATTAAAAGTCTAAACATGTGTGAGAGAAGTTGTTAATCCGATATCATCGGGTCTCAACTCGAGACCCACAATCTCTTTCACATATGTTACTGTCTGGCTCAATAGTGAGGAAAAAGTCATTTACTCTCCTGTTTTGGAAATGAAACACTTTGAAACGTCTCCTTGACTATTTAATGATCTTTTCATGCTCTCTATCTACCCATGTATTCTTTCTAATAAAAGCAATACCCTCTTGGGAAGTGATAAGACTATGGCATCCATGAAAAGATGATAGTAACAACTACTACTATCTAGCAAGTAATTTTTATTTCTCACTCAATAGATGTTTGACTTACTCTTAAAGGAATGGGGAAGGGGTACCGCGCGCTAAGTGGCATACGGGTGGAGCAAATCCAAAGGCCATCAATCACCACACCAAACACACGTGCTTCTGACGAGAATCGAACTCTCACTTTCTATGTGGAAGGTTCGAGGGAGGAAGTGTCATTGAGCTACAAGCCAGTTCACAGCTAACAAGTAATTGGAAGAGTTTGAGACACTTAAAATTCCTTTCCAATCAAAAAAGTACTATGCTTTTATTTGCATTCTTTTTTCCTAACTATGCTTAGAATATGGCAAAATGTTGGATTTTTTTAAATGCTTAATGCATGGGTGATTAACCATCCGGTTTTGAGTAGGTAAGTGGACTACACCGCCCGGTTGGCGCATTTTGGGGTCCAGAACAGATGTATTTTGATAATTAGGATCGTTCATATTGTAGAACTCTTGAGAATATGAATCACATCAAAAATCATGGTGTTCGAATACAAATTGATTCCTAATCGGAATGCACTTAATTTGTAAAAGTTGAGCTGGGCACGTACGCTTGATTAATTGAACCCATTGTCTGAAAAATGAACGTGTAAAATCAACTATAGATTGGAATCCAAACAATATCATTCTTGCTATAACTAATGTTGTCGGCAAGTTTTACAATGTGAACGATTTCGATCATAAAAATAAGCCCGTTATGGATCCTAAAATACGTCAACCGCAGGTGCAGTCCACTCGAGAAGTTCAGTCCTTCGATAATACTGAAACCAACCCCCATTTATCTATGAGCTGGTTGATTTTAATGCTAGCTTCTGGAAACCCACCAACACAATTCGATGGGATTTGTCTGCGTCTTTTTCATATGTTAAAATAGAATTAGTGCACTCAAATTGGAATGGGAGATGCTTGGCAGCATAGCGGTCAATTCAGCCGCTCATCTCGGTAATCAATGACTTGAATTTTAACTAAGAAATGGATGGTTCAGATTTATATGTTATTTATAGGCGCTCAGATTTGATTCGAGTTGTCTGTGCCAAAATGAATAGTCAAATCGATCGATCGGCAGGGAGCTCCGCGACAGCATCAGAAATTTGTCAGAAGTTTCCCCATTTTCCCCTCTCCAGGCGAGAATAAATCGGTAGGCCGAGTATGGGCTGGGCTTAAAGTTATCGTGGATGTCAGTGTAACATATCTGGTGATAATTGGGTGGGTAAAGTATTATCCTATAGACAAAATTCAATCTTAAGTCCTGGGGAATAAACTTTTTTTATTTGAGATTCATTATTCAGTGATCATTGTCTCATACCCAACTACACTCTCCCTCTTCACATGCCGCTACTTTTTTTTTATTGGCAAAAATAATATTTTATTGAGAGAAAATGGAAAGGGAGTTCCAATCAAAGGTTGAAAAATATAGCCCGATGGGAACAAAGCTCGTACAGACCTATAGCTAAGGTCAAAGCCCATAACACCTGTATTTAAATACCCATATCATACAATAAGAACAAAAGATTTTTTTTTTTTTTTTAAAAAGAGAGGCCTAAAACAGGAATATTTTCTAACAATGGGGGTCAATATGTAGAAACATAGTATATGATTTTCTTCTTATTTTATAATCAAAAATTAAATAAGTACTCCCTCCGTCCCATTTTCATTGTCCATTATTCCTTTTTCACTTTTTTGTCTCTTGCTTATATCTTTCAATTTATAATATTTTTCATGATTTTAACATCTTTGTATTATAGAACAAATTGAAATCTATCAAATAAGATCCATATTGCATATTTTTGGAGATTCACATTGAAAGATATAAGCGATTGAAAACTGCACGAGTATCAAAAAAGGACAATAAATTTGGGACGGAGGGAGTATTATTTTACTACTAAAATACTACTAATACTTATTAGCAATTGACTGCACTTAGGGAAGCAATATTATGAAAAAGTACCTTCATATTTATGAATTATGCATAGAAGTTTGATGCGCCAATGCAACGAGAACATCTCTATTATAAAACAGAAGGGTGTGGGGACAAATTGTTGGAACGGCTTAGATTCATTTGATCCAAAGGCTGTAGTGCATCCTCCCACTTCACAGTTAAGTGCCCATGATTTTCACCTAAATCACACAACTGTCATCCCCTTCCAACAGGGATACGTAGTGCCGTAGGCACGGGTTAGCACTAGTCTTTATTATAAAACAGAAGGGTGTGGGGACAAGTTATTGGAACGGCTTAAATTTATTTGATCCAAAGGCTGTAGTGCATCTTCCCACTTCACGATTAAGTGCCCATAGTTTTCACCTAAATCACACAACTGTCATTCCCATCCAACTGGGATGCGTAGTGTCGTAGGCACGGATTAGCACTAATTGCATTATAAGATGGGTAGATTGTAAGAGTCCAGTTTTAGCAACAATTAGTCTCACTTTTTTTCTTTTTTTTTTTTGCCATTCGTTAATCCTAATATACTCTATTGTAAGAGTCCAGTTTCAGCAACAATTAGTCCCACATCGTTGAGATGTGAAAAGTTAACGTGATCTACAATGAGCCGTGACGAGCTACTGTATAACTCGAGATTAACCTTTTGAGCCACGTAGTTAGCCTATATTAGCAGCTCAGCTGGTGCGGGTCGATACATAGTGTGTGAATTGTTTATTTTGAAATAATATTGGATAGAATGGTCTCCATTCTGCAACCATATAGAAACTTTGTATCTAACCCAAAATTTTAAACTGCTATATTGAGAGGTCCTAATATTATTAGAAATCTCGATAGGGGTACATTGTGAGGGTTGAATTAAACCTTCACAATAGAATCGGAGGAAAACCATGCATCCAACGTTGGTAGTCGAGTCCCAACCAAATCATGAGCAAAATTTAAAAACAAAATTATGCGCTTGGGCACCCCTCATAATTTATAGAAGAGTCCTTCTACTACCATCGACAGTGGCTTTATCGACTCTCCACAGAACGCCATCCGGGGGCTCCACTCCGAGTTCTGCACAGAAAATTCGAGCTGTTCAATAAAAAAAAAATTAAAAATCGAGTGAACGTGTGAAAAATCAGCTCAATCTAATATGTGTAAGTACTCAATCCAATCTTCCAAATTTACTTAATTTCAGCAGGAATTTGATTCAAGAGGGACACCAATTACTTTGCCTATTGTGTTCTTTGCATCTGCAAACTCCCCAACATTTGTTTATACACTGTCAATTTTCTTGGGATATATGGTCTCTCATTCTGGACTGGTGGCATATAACGTGGGTATATCCTCCTTCATTGGCAGATTTGGCACTATGGTGGTTCGATAGCAGGTTTGGAAATTTGGAGAAACATATGTGGAAATAGGGCTGCAAACGAACCTAGCCGCTCTCGTGACTCGGCTCGCTAACGGCTCGTTCGAACTCGGTTCATCAAGCAAACGAACGAGCTCGAGCCATCATTTTCAGCTCGTTTCGTAAACGAGCCGAGCTCGAGCCACTTGATGCTCGGCTCGTTGAGCTCGCGAGCTGCCATATATAGCCAAACGAGCTATTCGAGCCGAGCTCGAGCTTACATACATATATACACACACACACACACACATACATATACCAATACCTATACATGTACCAAACGAGCCATTCGAGCTGAGCTCGAGCTTTTGAATATATATTCGAGCCGAGTTCGAGCACACATATTTCAGCTCGATTCGAGCTCGAGCCGAGTTCGAGCTGAGGAAAACTAAGGCGAGCCGAGCTCGAGCAAGGCAAAACTCGGCTCGTTTGCAGCCCTATGTGGGAAGCTACCTTTTTGCAACTCTCTGGTCCTTGTGGTTAGTAAGAAATGACTATGTGTTTAACAATGCTACAACAAGTATTGGGGAGGTGGGTGAGCTTGTGAAGACTAGAGTGGCTATGTGGATGAAGTCTAAGTTTGAGATTAAAATATATACGGTGGAGGAGTTTAAGGGTTATTTGGATGAAATTCGAAAACTAAGGATTTAGTAATAGTTCAGGTGATGTAACGTCCAACTTTTTGTTGGATAGTTTTGTTTTTGTTTTTTCATGTACTTGATCTCTTAATGTACCCTCCTCGAGTTAATAAAAGTTTCATTTACCGAGGAAAAAAAAATTTACTTAATTACTATTTGAGAACCACCAAGACATCAGCTCTATCAAGATTGATGGGCAAGCCAAGCCCAAGCCCAGTATTTTGTGCGGATAAAGAGGTAAATTAACCCTAAAGTAAAATTTGCTTATTTTTTCACACTTTCCAAGGTATCATTTAATACGATACTGTGGGGCAAGCTCGGACAATTAAGTTTTGTTTTTCGAACATTCATGTAGTTTAATACCTTGCTCGTTCTTTTAATTATTAATTTTTTAAAATTGATTTAGGATAGCTACCTAGCATCGGATGGCCTTATATCGGAGAAATTCTTAGGTGCCTGGTGGGTTCCACGTGACCATGCCTACGTGGTGTCCGAGCAATTCATTTGGGCCGTCCAAAAATGTGTTGGACAGCTCAGATTGAAACACACTCTCTCCTCTTTCTCTCTTCTTTTTCTCTCTCTAAATTCGAACCGTCCAAAATTGAAATGGGCGGCCTGGATGTGCTGCTCGGGCCCGCTCGGCTCCCAAAAATCTCTCCTTGTATAGTGATTCATGTTTTAAAAGTTGTGTCCTGTCCAAGGGCTAAAAGCCATTCCACTTGATCGATTGAGAGTGACATATCCCAGATTACCAATCAGACCCGGTGCCATTTTTCAACTTGAGATAGAGGATGTCTTCTAGCTTTCAAAGACCATATTTGTCTCTAAACCAAGAACTAGCACTTATTCCATTTAACTCCACTGTTTGCTTAGGAATAATTGAGAGGATTTTTAGGTTTTTTTATTTTTGCACGACATTCATTTCTTATTCTCTACGGTATAGCTAGGTCTTGTCCAAATCCAAAGTGGTGGACTGGTTAATGTGGGGGGTCCATTTCTACTGTGCAGTGAATAGTTGAGGATAATAATGGAATTATTTATAAATATGGTGACAAGGACTTCAAAGGAAGAGCACAAAAGGTAAATCTGCTTTACTATTACCCACATGAACAAACAAATGGAGAAGGCAGTGAGAAATGCCTACACAAAAACCAACATTTTCAAAAGTATGCCTTTTAACTTATTTAAACATGAAAAAGAGTACGCCCCCGTTCTGTTAAAATTCTACTCCCTCCGTCCCTTATTTTGAGTCCAGTATTTTATTTTGGGTTGTCCCTTAATAAGTGTCTATTTTGTAAAGTTATTGGGTAAAAGTTGGTGTATTGTCTATTTTGTCCTAAAAGTAGATTCTATTTTGAAAAATGAGTGAGTAAAAGTGTAATAATGATAGGTAAGTCGGAAAAGTAGAGGAAAAAATTGATGTGAAAGGTATAATAATGATATCTTTTAATAAATTAGAGTTACGAAGTAAGACACTTAAAAAAGGACGGAGGGAGTAGAATTTTTTAAGTACTTATTTCTCGTTTTACAAGACAGATTATTCTATCACAATACATCACTTTTAATTAAAAAAACAAGTATTTATTTGAAAAATAAGTCAAATAAGTACTTATTTAAAATTTAAAAAAAAATCAGTACTTATTTTAGTTAGTAGAAACACTCTAAGTGCATTTTAATCACTATTGGAGATATCTATAAATTTGGTTTTCCAGCCCACCATTTCACTATCCAACAAGAACTTTACTGTAATGTTTTATCCTCGTTGACTTAAGCATTGGAGTGTTTCTCAAAAAACCTAGCCTTGATTGGACAAATTAATCTCATTGATAATGTTTTCGATGCATTAAGGAGTAAGATATAGAGAATCACACAAAATCACTTGTGCCAAGTATAAATCGAATGAACTCGATCAAGCCAGTATAAATCACTTGTCTCCAATATAAAAAATTTAACTCTATAACAGATGAGCAAGCCATCGTTTGTATGAAAACCTATATATATGATGCAGAGTGGTCTCGTCGTCTCAATTTTTACTCCCCGATAGATTAGGCTTTGCTCACAAATTGAAAGATCAATGCATCGTTCAAATTCATTTAGATATTCACTTTATGGTAATTTTTGAAAAATCCCACATATTAAAAGAAAAGTGCTACAAAATAGACCCCTAAACTACCGTGGGATCATGAGTCCCTTTTGGAGGTAAATCTCTCAACCCACTTTGGTGTATAAATGTAACCCCAACATCGTCAGAAAGAAAAGTCATTGCGAACTGAAACTAAATGGACAGTGCTATTGTTGGCAAAGTATAAATCTTAGAGGACAAGTGAAAGGGATATTAGATGAGATGAGCTTTGGAAATACTTTACTCACACCTTGTTGTATACCAATGTGAAGGAAACATTGGTCCCCTCCTAGAAGCCTCTCAATATATTCTTTGGAAAACAACAAATTTTGGGGAGAGAAAACAAGATTGGATCATCTCCGGTCTATTTTCAGCTTGATCCGTTTATGAGCCCTTTTCAGGTCCATTAATTTTTGTGATCGCGAGATCATTCACTTTTTAGCTAGACTCGAGAATATGAGGCACACCCAAAATCATGTCTATTGGATAGTGATTGTTGTGTTTTCGAATCACATTAGTGTTGCAAAAAAGGGAAGAAATAAAAAAGTTTGATGCACTAAATCAGAACTCATTTCTTGCAACATATATAGATGTGTTCCGAAAACATATAGCAAACACTACCTATTCAACATGATTTTTGACATAATCGTTGCTCTCAATGAGGTCTAACTAGAAAACGAATCTAATCATCAAACTGAGCTTAGAAGAGACCTAGAAACAGTTCAAGCTAGACAGTCCACTCCCTTTGAGGAACTCATGAAGTGGTTCTCGTCTAAAGAAAAAAAAAGCTAACGACAAAGAGGGAAAGCTAACATAGAAGCTATGCCCCTTGCTTTACGTACAGAGATTGTTATGAACTGACTAAATGACGTTATTCTCCTGGAATGCTAGCTAAGCTAATAGTCTTAGTTCCCTTCATTTAAAAAAAGCTTTTTGATTGACTTAGGGCGCCGCCCTCCTTCTTAGAACCCATTGAGGGGGCCTAATTTGTAAGGGTATCCTAGTAGAGATGTCAAATATATATATGTGTGTATAATTAATGAAATTCGGCCATACAACACTTGACTGAATTGAGACATACTATCATTGACATGATCAAATATTACAAAAAATAATTTTGGCATGTCAAGTTGAATGGAAGATTAAAAAATATCATATTTCAATATATCAAATTATAATATCAAGCCAAAATTACAAGCTCAAACTTATTTGTTTTAGGTCTCAAAATCTTTGTACACGATCTCTAATTAATAAAAAAAAAATTTATTTATCTCTCTACACTCATTACTTCAAAGAACCACCCCAGGCAAACTTTTCACATGAAACTACTAAAGTAGTGTAAAAGGCTAGCTAGAGTAATGGGATAGCTAGAGATGTCAAAGCAAGCAAAAGGGAGCTTGATCAATGCCCGTCTGACATATATCGAGTACCTAAAGGCTTTTAGAGTACTAGATATGACCTCCAGTTGGTCCTCATGTCCTCATGGGTGTGGATATTCAGACTTTAGCTTCAATAATGAAGTAATGATGGCAGGGGAGTCAAAAAGAAGTAAAGACCTTTTTTATGGTTGATTGATGAGAATCCAACAAAGAAATGTAGTTGGAGATGAGTAATTAGTGATCTTGATCCACCGTCAGCTAATGTTTCAGAGACATTTTTATATATCGCACATTTTTGTAGAGCCTAATACTAAATGTATAGACTCTATAGAATGTATGATAAAAAAAAATGTTTTTTTAAATTGAGAGACATCATGAAAAGTAAACCACAAATAGAATTTCCAAATATTAGATATGAAAGATCTTTAGAATTTTAATACAATTTACATGCTACGATGTCTCAAATACTATTTCAACCTTCAATTTACAGAATGAGTAACATTTTCCAAATGGTGAAATAGTGCAGTTTAGTTATGTTGTCATTTATGCTATAAAATGTTCTATCATTTGTCTAGTCCCTTAAGGATCTCATTCCTACTTTGTGTCGATAACTAGTGTTTGAAGGACCTCTTCTATTGTATCAAAACAAATGCTAATAATGCTTAGTGCAACTTCTATATTGGTTATTAATAATATTATTCACCATATATGGTTGACTTATTTGAGAGGGGGGAACTTGGGGTACTTATAATGTAGGATTGTACTATAGGGGTGTAGCTCGCGATTCAAGCTGTTCATCTCGCCAATCAATAATTTTGAGATTTCATCTGGATCTTGCAAATCTGAGTCGTCCATTGTCGAGATAAAATCTCAACCACATCGATAACGTCCAACTCAATGAATGGTTCGGATTTTGCAATATATTCCTTATGTGCACTCCGGCCTGCACCACAGGACCCCGGTTCGCGGGGAGGAGAGGAGAAGAAGTAAATGGGAGAGTTAGTAAAGGTAGTTGAATATGTTGGAAGGAAGGACAGGCATTTTTTCCAAGGATTGAAGACTTGTTGATGTCAAGATTAAGAAAAAGCTAGATTCCCGGTAGTCATGTGAGGGAAATATATCATCACATGACCCCATGCCATTCAATTATTTACTAAAAAAATTTCTCTTGGTTTGGTTAATCTTCTTTCTTTAAATAAAGCACCAACAACACCCACAAAACATTCACACATATGCTCTTAAGATAATACTAATAATAAGCTCCTACGTGATGGTTTTAAAGTGATTATCACCCAAAGAATATATTGGAGAATGAATATCTCCGATGATTCTGCATGCCCCCATCTCTCTCTCTCTCTCTCTCTCTCTCTCTCTCTCTCTCTCTCTCTCTCTCTCTCTGCAACATTCTTGATGGCGGGGTCCAACCCAGCAATTACGGTCTCACCAGCTAGCTGTTCCCCTCAATATATAAGGCCTTGAATGTAGTTGCTTTTCATCAATCAATTTTGGTCCCACTTGCTTCATGTTTTCCTAATTCCTCGTTTATGTATATTTGCTTTTTGGTCAGGCATATATTTGGTTTTGGATTTTTCCGTTGGGCCTTCATTAGGCTCCCCGGAAGGCCCACTTTCATTTTTTCAGTTCATGTTTGTAGTAATCATTTTGTTTGGCTTTGGGCGCTCTCTTTTCCCTTTCGTCATTGTTGTTTTGGTTGGCGTCTTGCCTTTCTAATTTTTTAGGTCTTGGATGGTGTTTGCTGTTGTGTTATCGGTCCGTTTAATCTTTGTAAATTATTGTAAAGAATTCGTTGATTTCTTTTGCTGAGTAAAACAAAACGTTTTTATAATGCAGGGGTATTCGATCAGTTTATTCACCCGCGCATTGACGAATCATTGGGAACTAATCTCATCATCCAAAAACATGGGGCCAATTAATTATAACTAGAACAAAGTTTCAAATCGACTGACCCTCGAAGAGTTGACGGTATACCCATACCTACGAAAATTATTAGGTAGTCCCGGAGCATAGAATAATGTATGTGCTCCCTTTCACATAAAATGCCGGACCCACATTTGATTTGTGGGTCCATCTCGTCGGTCCCACAAGTTATGTGAGAGGGAGCACGAACACTATTCCGTACTCCGGAACTATTGAATAATTACTCATAAACCTAGGAGGTTATAGGTCTTAGAGGATGCAAATTCCTATGTCTCAAACCAGAACCACCAGGCCAATTTCTTTGGGTTACTCACAGTAATTATTGAGAAATATCGGGTTTTCAAATACTAAAACTCTCTTCCAAAATTTGAATGATTCTTTTAAAGCCAAACATGCGGCTAATCATTTGTTCGAACAATATGATACGAAATACTTTGTTGGTTCAAAATTTTGATCTCGTTATCTCAGAGATTATTTACTTAGCGAACTCTAAAAAATGAAAGGTCTGAATCATCAAATCGAATAAGGTAACCCAAGAGCCGAAAAGAAACGGATTCCTTTTAGTACGAATGCAAAGCATAATGCTTTCATTTTTCACCAAAGGTGACCACAATACTTGTGAAAAAAGTAAAGGCAATCCCTTTATGCATAGGTCTTTCTCTTTTTTCTTGATTTCCTTTGCATGGAGGAATCTCCTTGATTATCTGTCTTTTCTCGTGTATTGGAAGAATACTCTAAATATGTCAAAGCATAACAAGAAGTCTCCCTTTTACTTTATGTTTATTAAATTAAAATGGCCCCACCAAATTAAAATTTGGTTGTAAAATTAATGAAAAGCCTAGCTAGCTAGCATCTATCCTATCCTATTGTGGTCTCTGTTCTATGTATGAGGGGTACTGCTCTCTAGCTTTGTAGCTTAAAAACGTGGTTCAAGCTCTAGCTAGCTAGGACAAACATTATACTGTTCAGATATGCTGCTTTATCCTTTTCAGATCTGAATGCATTAGTGGATAAAAATAAGATCACGTCTTACAGAGTGTGTTTTACTAACTTAAATAAGTACATATGTTTTGAATTAAAAATGATGTATTGTAAGAGAATACGCTACGTCTTGTAAAGTAAAAAATAAAAGTACTTATAAAATAAGAACATTAACGAAACTTAACGTGGTCGAGGCTGCTTGATCATTAATAACAATGATTGTACGTGCAAATTACATGGGAGAGGAAGAGAAGTTATAAGCGAAATTATAATAACTGGAAGCTTAAGATGATGAAAGGGGTCGAGAAAAATATAAAATTTGAGCTATGACCCGTCTCAAAAGTGGGTCGGGTTTTGGGGAATTATATATAGTTTGCATGCTTGGGTACATTCATGGATTTGGGTCAAGATTGATTATGTCAGGGTTGACATTTATTTTTTGAAGAGTGATTTATGGAAAGAATTTTGAAACAGAGAATTTTGAAACGAGGCAGGCAGTAGACTTCTGAAACTAGGACAAGCTATAATGGACCGAATGGTAAGTATTTTGATCGGAAATGAAAGTAAGAGGAAAAAATTACATCATTGGTGACGATCCAAAACTTCTACGATACTCCCAAGTGATATGGGAGTATGATGCTCCCATTAAATTTGGACCCTTAGATTGAAAAGTAGGTAAATTATAGAGATGCTCGCGGTCCGGTTCGGTTTAGATTTCTAGGAATCCGAGAACCGAACTGCTAGTCACGGTTTTTATAAAATAAAATCCGTGTTCAGACCAAAAGTCCTACGGTCCAGTTCTAATCAAGTCTCTAACTCCGGATCGGTTACAGTTTTGTCCACGGATTTTAGCAAAAATAAAAGTCAAGCATATATATTACACTAAAAGGAAAGAAGATTACACTCAAAATTAAATTTAACACCACCAGAAAATACTTGTTACATACATTGCCAAAGACCTACTTTAGAAATTAGATTCAATAGAGTCTAAATACTAGTAGATTGTATCATTATAGTACATAACATAAAACCAAACAAAAAAAAAAACATCAAAGTGGGACAACTAATAACACCAAAGATCTAAAATTGTATCTTCCATCCAAATGCAATGTACGACAGCCAGCAACAGTTTTAACATTAAAATACTAAAGTTGGTAGAAAAAAGTTTTAACATTACTAACAATTAATTATATAAATACACATATATAGTTGTGCAATTCGTATATATTTATTTATTTATTATTTATATAAAATAAATATCTCATGGTCCGGTCCATGGTTTCGTAATGAAAAAATCCGTGGACCGAACCGCGAGTCATAGTTTTCTAATTTTTCAATCCATGTCCTGACCATTAATACATGGACAAAATCTAAAAGGTACGGATCGGTTTAGTCCGGACCGGTTTCACTATTCATGGAATTTTTTGAACAACCCTAGTACTAAATCACTCACAAAAAGTAGGGTGAATTTGCTAAAAACGAGATGGCTTTAAGAATTTCTGACCAAAAAAACGTAGTATTACTTACTACAGAAATATGTTTTATATATCATTCCTTAAGGTAACACTTATTATGTTGCGTGGCTATACTTTCTTAAGAAATGCTTATGTAGTATATTTGTTAACAACATTTATCACGTTATTGACAACACATACAATAGAATAAGGAAAAAACGACTTGGGAGCATGATACTCCCAAACCAGTGAGGAGTATCATAGCCGGAGTCGTGACGATCACACATCAACCCAAGACAACGTCCGGCTCGGCTTGCAAGGTCTAGTCCCACATCGGATAATGAAAATTGAAGTGTGGTTGGATGTATAAAAAGACACCCATCTATAACTTGTCAACCTAAGTTAGAATTTTTTTTTT
>BPLS01000281.1:312140-338494 GCA_019656275.1 Rhododendron kiyosumense | reverse complement strand
CCCAATTCTCCAACCTAACACCTAATAGGGATTGCTTAGCCAATGAATGGGCTACCCTATTGAATGAACGCTTAATATATTTAAAATCACAAGGGCCGGGAAAATTAACGACTCATCCAATCCTATTTGTCTCAAACATTTTTTTTTTGAACGGCGAAAGCAAATTTAATAGGGAAAAAAGATAAAGTTTTCAATCAAAAGTTGGAAACACATGACGAAGCCCAATACAACACCTAAGGGCCAAAAGTGCCCAGATAAAGCAATAAATAGCACCAACCCCAAAAGGCCTAAAAGCTCAAATACAATAATTAGAAGCACAACCCAAAACCTAACCCTACACTTTGTTGCCCACCACATTAGACAAAAACCACCATCACTGCCGCCCGGAAGACACCACCAACATCCACCAAGCCACCACAGGCCACCCACGGCAGTGCAAACCGAGACCCAAAGCAACCAAAATGTCGCGGACGTTGCACCAAGCCGTTAGGCGAGAAATCGGGCCGCCCAACGACAGCCACGGCGGGAGCCAACGCCGAATGCTCCATCTAAGCCCAAAAGACCCCTAGCCGTTAACCAGGATCCATAGGAAGACTGACGACCGAGATACAGGGGCAAGCACATGAGGCTAGGGGGTCGGGAAAAAAAACAGACGAAGAGAAGAAGACATACCAGAGCTAGATCGAAACCCCTAATGCGCGCCACCAAAGGGAGGGGGGATTGAGACGGAGAAATCAGATCATACCAATAACACTCACCGACGACCGAGAAACCCCAATGATGACCCACAGGCTGAAATCAGCACACACAAGACGAATCTAGAGAAGCCCACCCGTAGTCAGTCACAAGCATCGTCCAAAACCCCCCACGAAGCACCACCACTATCCGCTGGCTCCTAAAACCAGCAAGAGGTAAACCCAGAGACCAAGCCACTAGCTGCCACTAAGAACCGTCATCGCTGCCATCTCGCTACTTTGCCGTTCGTTTTGTGAATAAACAAAAAAGATAGAGATAAAAGAAAGCGGAAAGGGAGAAGATGCAAAAAGGCGGAAGGGGAGGGTTAGGGTGGGAGAGAGGTAGAGAGAGGAGGAGGGGAGCTCGGGGGGAGGAAGGGAGAGGCGCCTTCCCCCCAAGCGGCGGGTCAGAGTGAAGAAGGCAAAAAAATTAGGTTAGAGAAAGAGCGTCCTAGGTTAGAGAGAAAGAGTAGTTGCGACAATAAAAAAATTTATTTGTCTCAAACATAACGAAACCACAACTGTCTAATCAGTGAGTTTTTTTTTTTTTCTCTCTTTAGAAACATTTAATGTGGGGATTGCATCTCAATCTTTAAGTTGTTTCATTTTGAATAACAAACTCATCTCAAAAATCTATCACACATAAACGGAAAATAAGATTTTGTTTGATTGTGAAAAACCATTCAATTTATGATTGAAATACGTCATCTTTTGATTGAATTTCTATATCTACCACCTAACCTAGTAGGAGTAGAAAGGTCTTATGTGCGTGCTATATATGACTCGGTTCAAAACCAAATGGTAAAAGAAAGGTACTTTTACCAAACAAAAAAAAGAAAGGTACTTATACTACCATCCATAGTCAAATATTAATTCTTTAAAATATTATGTGTTTTCGCTCTCAAGCTTCGCACTACGCTACCACTCTCTTTTCTCAATCTCATGAATTTTAGTAGGATTGGATGTGATTCGAAGACACTTTCACACTTGTGCTCCCATTCCCGTTTACACACACGAAATAGGTGACTTAGGCCGAGTTTCCCTACAAAGCTAAAGGGCTGAATGAGCTTAATTTTCCTTCACAAAATGCAAAGAGGATTGGCCCCGTCAAAAAACTCAGCCTTATCAGATGACATTGAACAAAGTTGTAAGCTACAGGGGCTGAATGAGCTTAATTTTCCTTCACAAAATGCACAGAGGATTGGCCCCGTCGAAAAACTCAGCCTTATCAGATGACATTTGAACAAAGTTGTACCCCATTTTTGAAGTTGACATATGAATGAAAGAGAGAGAGAGAGAGAGAGAGAGAGAGTAGGATGGGGTGTCTAGCCATAGATGGCCCAACCATCGAAAAGGGATTAATAAATGCAAAACAGGGGATATCTTTGGCAGAACAGAGAAAAGATGGATGTGAGAGAAGATGAGTTGAGAATCATTTTGTAATCGATTGGTTTATGATTGCTAAAGGTGAGAGAGAAAATATGACAGAGGGAGGAAAAAGCAACAAAAAATAAAAAGAGGACCATCTTTAAATGCTCTTTTGAAGGGTACAAAGGCCAAGAAGGGTGCTTTGCTATCACGAGGTCATGATGGCACTATGATGAGCAAATGCTGAGGGAACAGTAGAATTGTGGTCTCTTTTTTCACAGTAGAATTGTGGTCTCTCTTTTTTTACAGTGTTTCGGTTTACTGCCCGAGGGAGTGGGGACTCCTGGGTAGAGAGAGAGAGAGAGAGAGAGAGAGAGAGAGAGAGAACATTAATTAGAACCTTTTTGGGTTTGTCATGCATTGTGCAAAATCCAGTAAAGTTTCGGCTTTGATTATGGAGACTCCGGGTTAAGTTCCGCTAAGATTTTAAATTTTTTTATTATTTTGGTTTTATATAAAAAAATATTTATTTATTAATTTTGAACTTAATTTTTTGAATTATTGATATAGTCCGTTAAGACAAATCAAAAAAATAAAATATTTTGACTTTTACTCAATTTTTAAAATATCCAAGATAAAGTAAAAAAAAATCGACTTTTCAAGGGTTTTGAATTTTATTTTGGATATTTTCGTAAAATATTTGTGTAAAAGTTATAATTTTCTACTTCTTCAATTAGTCTTGACAAGACAAATCAATAATTCACAAAAATTAGGCGAAAAACTAGCAAACTTGAAAATAAAATTGAATAAAGACAAAATAAGAAAAAACCCAAATACACACATGACAAAGTCTTGTACAAATGAGTGAGACTGTTTAATTTATTTAAAATATATTTTTAAGAGTTTCTGTAAAAAAAATCAGTTTTGCCGAATGTCAGTAAAAAGTTATTCATTTTGTTCAATTTTGACCCTTGCGAATTCAGCAACCGACAATTGAATGAATTGATCAAGTTTTGATGATATCCAACTTAGCTAATTTTTTTATGGGCTAGTTAAGAATATGTTTAACCAAATTGAACAGCTCCGGTCATTTTTGTGAACGCAAAGGTGAAGTCCACACGATCCAGTGAATATTTGGTCTATCCATAGTTTTTTTTTTTTTTAACTTAACTTTAACCGAATTTAAAAAATCGAGCTCGTTATTGTCCATGTTCTAATAATCGAGCTCGATTCATATATATATATATATATATAAACAAGTTGAGCGGGAGTCTTTAAGAAGAATTTAACAAAATAATTCTACAAACTAATGCGTATATTACTACTCTCTCCGTCCCTTTTTAAGTATCCCGCTTCGTAACTTCAATATATTAAGAAAATATCAGCATTACACCTTTTACCTCCACTTTTTCTATGTAGGCATAATCATTACACTTTTACTCACTAACTTTTCAAAATAGACTCTACTTTTAGGGGCAAAATAGAAAATGTATCAACTTTTACCTTTTAACTTTACGAAATGGACACTTATTAAGAGACAGTCCAAAATTGAATACTAAAATTTAAAAAGACGACGAAGGGAGTAAAATCTAACTTGAATAAATAGATTCTCATATACGTACATGAGACTACTCGATCCGATAGCCAAATTAATTGATTTTTTACAAGGACCATTCAAAAATATTTTGAAAAAATTTAACGGCTCCGATCATTTTGTATGGTCTTGGGATCTAAAATGGATCTTACAAGATGCGGTGCATAGTTGGTGTACACCAAATAGTGTAATAATAGGGGGCTCAAAACCCTATATTAGAGAGAGAGAGAGAGAGAGAGAGAGAGAGGAAGGAGAGGAGGGAGAAAGGGACAGGAGAGAGGGAATTGTGCTGGGGGATGTGTGAAAATGAGCTTTCACATCAATGTCTCTCTCTCTCTCTCTCTGGGGCTGACCGCATTGTCTGCTCCCGCATTTAAAGCGCGAGGTCGATCTGTACTACTAGTAGTGCCCGTCACAGAATTGTCCCACTCTCTCTCTCTCTCTCTCTCTCTCTCTCTCTCTGTATCTGTATGTATATCGGGTGTTTTACAGAGCTGCTTTGCATAGCCACACCGTACAGTTATCCTTGGTGATTATACCATGTTTATGGGTTCGAATTCTTTCCGGTCCTTGAAAGTTTGGAATTGAACGTACTCTTAGACTGTGAATCTTTTCGGGTCCATTTCAATAATTGAAATAGTTTCTTTTTCAAATATTGTAGAGAACTTCAACCACTCTACAAATCGTGTTGGGTGGATACCAATTGATATGTTCTCAAAACATATTTACGTTGAAAAATGAATTTTGATTGAATATTTATCTTTATTTTTCAACATATACATATTCTCCACCAAAAAAAAAAAAAAAAATTTCAACCAGTGTCTGAGTATTTGAGTGGCCCACCCAACCTAGAATAGTCATGTTTGACTGGATCTGCACACATATTCAACGTTGTTGATATTATCAACAAGTTCTAAAAAGGTAAATATTTATTATTGAAGTGGGTCCAAAAAGGACCAACAAAGATAAGAATGGAGCCAGATAGGGGCTAGTAGGGACAGTCGTTTCCCTACAATTTTAAAAATTATACTTTTACATTGGAATAAATTTTATCATCAAATTTTTTTTTATTATGTACATATATTCGGCCCCATGCTCTCGGAACAAAGAGTCGGACAGAACCCTCCAATAACTAATCCTATCTCAATTTTTTTTTTACTCTTTTTGGTCAAATGGAAATATTTTTTATATTACTTTTACGTATACATAAATGTGTTTCCATTCGTTTCTATCAAGATGAATCGAGTTATGATTTTGTAAGTCTCAAACTGTCCATTCATACAAAACTTAGGTTAATCGCAACTTTGTAAGTATCCAATTGAATCATGTATATATATCAAGAGACACGAATGATCAGAATTGAAATAGATGGTCAAAATTTGTATTGATATCCTATTAACCCTATTTTGACATGGATGATTTAAGTAGAGATCTTTAAAATGAAAAACCCGAATCCTAATGTGAAATTATAATGAATCTCATTTCTTCTCACATGAGGATCACATGGAACGACCACGAGTAAATGAGAGGATCTCAGTTGCGTAGCTGGACTACTTCAAGATTTGAGCTTTTTTTTTGTATGACTCACCAATGTGTCATGCCGAAGGGGAAAGGGAAAAAAAAAAAAAAGGAAAATGACGGCCCAAAACGTGTTTTGATAATTAATACCCGCCAAGTAAAAACTAAGAACATTGTTAATGCTGAAAATGTCCTTAGCTGGTATTAATTATCAAAATACGTCCTTAGCCGTCATTTTCCCAAAAAAAAAAAAATACAAGTCGATGGAATTTGTAGTAGAAACATTTATACTTACCAAAAAAAACTGAAAAAAATTTTGGGCTCATTAATTTGGTTCCTAGTTTGCTTCTTACTATGGACTGGCCCATGTGGCACCAAAATCTGAGTTTGGGCCTTCCTGGGCTTGTAGGATGGTCAGAGAAGAGAAACCTTGAGCTGTGGTACAAATGGAATGGGCAGCATCTTTCTATAAAGCGGTGCAGGGCGGTTGGATCGGTCGCTCATTTCAGCACGGACAATTCGGACCATCTATTGTTCGGTTAAGATCCGAACCGATAATTGCTGAGACGAGCGGCCGATCCGGCCACTCTGCACCCGCTAGCTCACAGGCACATCCCCGGGTCCGGTCCATATAGCCTCCAGATTCCAGATCCTACCTTATGTAAAGGTGGGTGAAGTTTTAAATCCTCACAAACGCTTCTGAAAGATAGTTTCATCGATAATGCCCTCACCACTGTTCTTTTGGAGGAGAGAAAACACAAGGGACTGTTTGAAAATATAAGAAAATAAAAATAAGTACACAAGGGACTGTTTGGACAAGTCTCTTGTAGTCGGGTCGCGAAAACCACCTCTCCGAAAATAAAGTTCTGTAAATCTCTCGTACACCCGGTCGCCATTTTTTAGCTTCTTCACTTCACTGTTTTCTTTTCTTTCCACAACTTTGTTCTCTACTTCCATGAATCTCCTTCCAGATTCAGGATCCAATAATCAACTTAGAAATAGGAAGAGTTTATCAGTTTATGCCTAATCTGGTAATTTTCCCTACCAACTAATCCACCTTGAACCAATTCCAGCAAAACTCACCTCTACTGATTTCCCTGCTCTACCAAGAGGCTTTATGGAGATACACTGCTACGTAATAAAAATGCAGAATAGCCATCTAGATTGGCGTCGACAGCTGTGGTAATCACCTAACAACTAGGAGCCTCAAGAAGCTTTCGGCCTGAGTTCTGACTCCTGTTCTGTATCAGTCCATATTGAGGTTTGCCATGACTTTAATTGAGCCCTACTAGTAGACAGTGAAATTGGTGACATTGGTCTACCAGATTAGTCAGCACTCGGTCCATTAAGCCGGGTGTTAGAAAACAAATCCTTCATCTCAACTACAAATGGGCGAAATGAGAAAAAAGAAAATGATTTTGCCACTCTCTTTTTTGTTAACGTCATTCCCCACCTGTAAAGGAGTGGCATTAACAAAAAAAAGGAGTGGCATTAAAAAAAAAAGAATCCTCAAAGAAGAAGAAAATACAAGATTGAGACAAACTATGCTTCCTTATTATAGACAAAATACAACACCAATACAAAAGACATCTGCAAGAATTAAAATTATTCTCTCATACCATAGACACGAGAAACAGCATCACATCAGCAAACAATATTACTGTAGCACATCTCTCTTACTATTAAGGTAATTCTACACAATATTCAACAAGATTACTAATTTTACCGGCACTATTTCACCCTGAAACTTTAACTTTCATGATGGTGGCGGCGAGCATGCCGAGCGGAAGAGTAAGCAGAAACTGCTGATCCAGTCACAGTCAAGGAATGCTTTGCAAGTTCAACGCTTTTCTTCGTCGCCAGCCATATGGTCCAGAAGAATCCAATCCAACCTGATGATACAAATAAGATTTTCAAGTTTCAGGAAAGAATTAAACAAACAAAACAGTGATATCAGAAGCAAATTAATTATGTGCTCATATAAACTGTAAATACGTAGTATGGTGCAAAACAATTCTTTCCATTGGATTTGGTGGTGCATCTAGCAGACAGACAGGCTCTGGCTGAGGTATGATGAAGTTAATTATGTTGATGTCCTATTTCTCTTCCTGTACATTACTCATGGTACAGATAGATAGAACACAGAACAGCTCAGTTCGACAGGAGGTTGGTCCAATCGAGAGAGATGGAAGTCATCTTCTAATAACCCTGGGTCAGTCTTAAACTCAAACTTATGTCCGTGGTAACTGCTCCAATTCATTTATGCTCTCAATTCAGATTTATAGACAGGTTTGCAACTTTTCAGCTACCTAGTGGTTATTTTTTCGGTATGCACACAGCTAAATGCCTACAAGAAATTTACCGTTATGACCCCAATGAATGAAATTATAGTTTTGACGTTGGTAATTAAGAATTCTACCGAGCTTCATAGTCATAGCAATCATCTGTTCAGTGCAGTTAGGAAATCCTTTATGAGGTTAACTTGTGGACGGGCAGTTAGTTCAAGGTGTTTCATCAGTTACAGAAAGCTCATGTTGGGAAAGAAACCAAAGTGGATGGTGTTAACAAGTGGTAGGTTCTAAGCGAAGCAGAATTACAATTTTCTCGTAAAGGGAGCATCTACTGAGATTTTACGGAAAGGCAATGGAAGAGTCGTGTCCCTTCCAAAGTACTCTTCTTTATATGGACAGCATCCTCGCAAAAATTTGAAAACAGACCACCACATATGAACGATTAAGGTCTGTAGGGGTTCACAAGCTTGGGCTGCACATACAAAGGGGCAGAGGAAACTATTGATCACCAATTACTGCATGCAGGGCCGCGAGAAAGTTGTTTTTCAACTCTTCTTGTTATTTGGTGTTACAAGAGAGAGATGAAGAATCTCCCTGCTAACAAACAGGAGTCAAAAGGACAATCGGAAAAGTTTATGGTATCAATTTGTTTACGTCGCGCAAAGTCAACTCAAACTACAAACCAAGCAGTCAAGCTCATCAAATGTCAAAGAACACAACCATGGACGACAATGGAAAAAGCAGCATAAGAAGAAAGAATACAAACCAACGGAAGTGCCAACCAGCTTACCCGTAGTAATCAGAACAGCTATGATGGCCGATATTGTTGCAGCAGAAATGACAAAGACAGCCACAGATAATGCCCCAATATAAATGGCTGTCATGAAGGCAAAGAAAAGGGCCAGGAAGCCCCCTGCTGCTGCTAGAGACATAAGAAGAGAAATTACAATGGCATTGACAGTTGCTGCAACAAAGAAAAGCATAAAGACCGTCAGCCCGGTCAAGGCCAGAAGAGTGATTGTCCCAACCTGCAGCAATTTTCAGAATACAGAAAAAGTTAAGTTTCCAAAAATAACAGAAGCACCATTAAGAACATGAAATAAAGAGGCAAAGAGACCAACTTCTGGTTGTTCAACTTGATCCAGTACAAGCATATATGATCTAATTCTTGCAATATGCTCTACACTCGGCTAAAGAGTTTTTCTCATTTTAAAATTTTAGACATCTGATGATATTTTTGTCACTTGGGAAGTTGATTAGGCAAATATTTTTGTAGGAAATTTTCCATACCCGCAAGTTCAATAATCAATCAACTCCTATTTCAAATCAAACTACTGCACGTCTGCACCAATGAAGATGCATCCACTCTCAATTTGCATGTATACCAAGCCACACTACTGTCACCAATAAAGATGATTTCTGCGGCAGGGCAAGATCCCCTTTGGCAACATTCTCAAATGCATAACTTCTTTTGCTCATATGAAACTGAGTAGAAAGAAAGCTATTCAATGGACATGAATGTATCATGTACTACTATCTACCCAATAGGTGTAGCGGATGAAAGGGGACTCCCTGCAGTGACATTAGCAAAGAAAAAGGTCATCCAGATTTATGGCACCCACATACTACACTGGGTAGACATCCCAGAAGCATGTCAGGGAACAAGATTTCAAGCAAAATAACTTCGCATATTACACTGCAGACTGATGACCAGAACTCTCATTCGCCAAATGGGGACCCTAGTCTGCTGATTCTAGTCCAAACTATGGCACTAATCTTTTTTTAATCGGCAACTATCTACTCTTTTCAGAAAGAAAAATTCATAGATAGGCATGGGCTTAATATTTCACTATACTTGTGATAAGAGGATCCATAATCAGAACATCTTTAGAAATGGACCCATAAAAACATAGATCACAATACTATCTCATATATGATGACAGTAAGAATCTCGTATCTCTAATTCACAAAGCAGCAGGCACCTTCTCCTATCAAAACAAGAATCAGGCTTCTCTCAAAGAAAGCCATTACTGCTTTGCGCACTACCGCCTGGCCCTTTGGAGTGGATCATCCAAGAAAAATTAGCATGGCCCACTCCTTTTTTCATCAGGGTTCAAAAGTACACTAGAGTGAAAGAAAAGGATACCTACAGCACCAGTTTAACAGGCCTGGTCAGGCTTCCCCACTGGAGGGCACTTGTGGGTTTTGCAGAGTGTTTAATAGCCAAGTATAGTCATGATTCTGTCCATTGACCAAATAAATAGTACTTTCTCTATCCCACAATTTTAGTCCATTACGAAAGCCGTGTCATTTTCCAGATCAGAAAATATAACACTTGCGTGCATAATTTATAAATTTTCTTGCAACAATCTGCAAATCTCAATTACTTCTTTACATTTGGCTAGCAAAAAGTAGAAATATAATGCATGGTAAGTGCTTTTCTTTTGTATCGAAATAAATATTACGATCTTTTGTTGTAGACTAAAATTATGGGACTGAGGAACTAGTTCTGTGTAATACTGGCTGTGATCTTGGATTATCAACAATTATGCTGTTGGTAAAGCATTAAATCTTACACCAGTAAACACCAAGCAATTTCGGTGAACAAATCCACCAAATTTTCTTCTCTCTTTCCATTTGTATGCGGAAAATACCAAATATTAATCAGGAATTCAGCTTCTCGACAGCACTGTCCAGTTGCTGCGTTGTGGGCCCGTGCCTGGGCCACTTCAATGATCATGTTCATTTTATAGAGCTTGATGAAAACATCCATCATTTTTAAAATTATTTTAATAAAATACCAATTAATACATAACACCAGATCTGAATGCACTTACATTTACAAAAACCCAAGATCCAACCCATCAAATTCATTTCTATGCACGATAAATGCATTCAGATTAGGTATAATCCATATCTGATCCGTATAATTTCTGGCATGATTGATGTTCTTGTCGAGCTCTACATAACGAACAATCCTGATCATTAAAGTAAACCTGGCACGGGCCCACAAAGCGGCAACCACACAGTGCACTCCTTTGTTAAGTTGGATCCTTGATCAAAGCCTATTGTCATTGTTCCACACCAACCACTCAACACAAGCAATTCAAAAGAATGATTGATCAAGCAGAGCAACCAAATTGATTCAATCAGTAACTACATAATTCGAGTACAGACACCAACACACTTTTTCCATTACAAAATTATCTATACATTATCTGGTACTATCATAAAAGGAACATCTGTGTGAACAGCGGTTATGAAGCTGGCTCACACTTTTAAGTTTAATTCGCAAACTACCCAAAGAAACTACCAAGGAGGGAAAAAAAACTACCACCCTGGTTTTCTTCTCCCCTCTTTTCTGACTTTCATATCTCACATTTCATTACAGATTCATATCAATTGAAGCTTTTTCTTTTCTTTTTTTTCAATTGAAGGGCAAGAAATTCAATAATAACAAATATTACCACCAGTTGCGACGCCACATGTATTGTTGTGGTGTCACTTGACGCCATGAAACACAAGTTATTAGCTACTAATTTTGTATATAGTCATAAATTATAGATGAAAATAGTTAACTGAACCCATTAAATTAAGTGTAACAGTATGTAGAATTCAGATAAGTAGGGTCATTTCAAAATTTTCTTTTTTTGCATCAATTGAGTTGAAACATAATTTTTTTAGAAGTCTTGTACGTACTTCAAAAGAATCTTAAGTTAGGATTCAGTAAATTGAAGACATCAAAAAATATTACAAGTATACTTTTAAAATGTATAAAAAAAAATTGGAGAAAATTCAAAAAAACCGCTGAACTTACACCGCAATGTCTCATACGCCTCCAAACTTAACGTATTTTCAATTTAACCTCCAAAGTTTAAAAAAAAAAACTTACAATTAAGTCTTTGCCGTCATCTTCAATCAAGTTACAAACAGAACTGCGAAATGTGTATTGTTCATCCAACATTTAATATTTATTTATCATATAAAAATGATTCAAACTGTAAGTCATTCTTAAACTATTTTCTTACAAGTTCCTTACAAAAATATGGTTAAAAAAGTGTTCCAATTTTTAATCTATTTGAATCGGTATGAAGATTTTATTTTTTTATCATTTTATCCTAAATTGTCATAATGAATTTTTGGCTCCAAAACCTTTCAATGAGCACTCTAAAAGAGCCCTAACTTATATGAAGCCCTACCGTTATTGGATTGGGCTAATTTATTTAAGGAACCAATAAAAAAACATTTTAAAAATGATTTGTAGTTTGAGTCATCTTTATAAGATCCGTAATGAATCCAAATAAATATTAAACGTTGAATGAACAGTACATATTTCACATTTCTGTTTGTAACTTGACAAAAGATGGCGGCAAAGACTTAATTGTAAGTTTTTTTCAAACTTTGAAGGTTAAATTGAAAATATGTTAGGTTTGGAGGCCTATGCGACATTGCAACGTAAGTTCAGGGGTTTTTTTGAATTTTTTCCAAAAAAATTTAACTTGACACAAAATAAATTTGTGCAAAAAGTTCCGGAGTCGCCACTAAGTACAACTAATTACAACCCACCGTGTGTATCTAATAATAAAAATCCTACTGCACTCGAGCAAGACAATCGAAGCTTTTTCATTGCCACAAAGGTAAAAAGACCTATTGCACACGAGTAAGACAATCGAAACTTTTTCACTTCCCCTCTTTTGCATAACACGATTTGCACAGACATCTAGTACACATCTATGTCTATGTGTATACGTATATGTATAGATGTAGATGTGCGTGATGGATAGAGCAGTGCACAAAACTCACAGAAACAACGAGGAGGGCGCGGAGAGGGCTGCCGCGGCGGATCCAGAGGAGGACGTCGTTGCCCGAGTTCCGCGAGGCGTCGCGGAGGAGCGGGACGTTCTCGGAGAGAGATCCTTTGATCCGGCGGAGGAAAGGGTCCGACCCGCATCCGGTGTCCGGATCCGGGAAGAAAACCTCCGCCACCAGGCGGCGGAGGACGAAATAGAGCTTCACGTCTTGTTCTTCTACCTTGTGGCCCCGCTTCCCGCTCGCCTCCGTGTGTACGCCGTTGGGTTTCTCAGTCAGATCGTCGTACTCTGCCATTCTCTCTCTCTCTCTCTCTCTCTCTCTCTCTCTCTCTCTACAAGGTTTCAGCTCGAGGATGGTGAGAGTGTGAGTGACCGGTTGTTAGTTGAAGCGCAAAAGTGGGTGTGTGAAACTAATCTTTCCTTTTGATCCGGAGAATAAATTCTTTATATTGACGGTGTAAAAATTTATTTTCTTCAAATTAATTATAATGTGTCACATTATCATATTTTATTAATTGAGACCACTATTCCGATCATCTGAAAAAAGAAAAAACGGTGGTAATTACACTGGAAGTTTAAGAAACACAATTAGTCCATTAGTTAGGTATAATTTTACCAAGCGTCCTTACAGTTAGAGGTGATAAACGAGTCGAACGATCTGAGTAATTAATTGTTCGTGTTTCGGTTGAAAACAATGAGTTTCAAAACGTGTCCAAGCTTTAAGCTTGCTTATGAGACAACTTGATCTTGAACGACCTTTAATCAAGCCGATCACAAAGCTTAAATTTTTCGTTCCTTTCGTCCCATAATCTTGGCCCTTCTTTCCTTATGGGACGTCCCAAGATTATTTGTTAACTTTGAAAGGTCAAAGAAAAAGGTTGTAACTTTTCAAATTATGTGACAGCTAGAGACAACGATGAGTTAGTGACTCTCTTCTTCATTGTACTATTTTCTCTCTGATACATACAATCGCAATAATGCATACGTATACATAATCTTAGCAAGCTTTTTTTCCTCTCAGCCCCGTTTGTTAACCCTCTAGCCTTTAGGATTGGATTATCAATCCCAATGGATACCAATACTTTGTTTGGTAACCTAAAATGAATTCGGACTATGAATCCAATGGATTAGCAAGCCGGGGATTAGGGGATATTAGCAATATCCCGTTGGACTTGGTATTCATAATCCGATCCCAACCCATTTTCATTACTAATCCCTTCTCATTACCAATTTCTTGTATCAATCCAATCCCATCATCTAATCTCATCTCAAACAAACATACTCATTATCAATCTCTTCTCATTAACAATCCCATCTCATTACCAATTCCAATCTTAATCTCATCTCCTTACAAATCTTATCCATCTATCACTGTTATCAAACGGGGCCTCAGAACCCTAAATGAGATGAATCATTGTCATTTTTTCTCCATCATACGTTATCGCTACCGGTTTTCATCCTTACGTTTGCAAGTTAACCACTCTAATCGGGCCACTCATCACTACGCTAGGGCAAGGACGCCACTGCTGAGGTTAGCCTCCTTTCCCTGTTTCTTTCTTTATGTAACTGTTGGCCCTAACTATATATCTCTTCATTTGATGATGCGAGGACTACTTATTAAGGCCTCCCCTATTCTTAATTCAACCATAACTGGCTTCTTCCACCGCTATGATTAATGATTAAAGATCGTGGGTACTTTTCGCTCAATTTTTTCATCCAAATGTGCATCGTTTTACATATATTTAGAGTCGAATGTGCGTAGTTTCATCCAAATGTGCATACACATACGTGTTCTTATTTCAATATTTAGATTGGGGGGAAATATGAAACAAGCAACTATTCTACCCGCAACTCTAGGACTACGTGTACCCATTCTAGGTCCTCATCGACATGTATCTCGCGACGCTTCACAAAAGCGTTGGTATGAACTTCAGGGTTCTTTAGCAACTATTTTTTATTCTTTTAGCAACGGTCTCGAAAAAGTTATGATAGACCAATTCTTCTCTAGTGTCTCTAAGGTTAGGGTAAAGGAAAGGCAATGTAAATTCATTAATTAGATAAGCTTATTACACACAAAAATGTTACTCACACAATAATTTAAACACAACCTCTCACATACATGTGGACCCCACACACAACTATGTATAGATTCCATATGTATGTCAGAGATTGTGTGAGTTGTTATATTTAAATTATTGTGTGAATAGCATTGTCGTATTATATATCTCAATTTTTAGAGGTGGTTAGTGTAATTTACCCAATGCAAAAATATCATACATCATACAGTTGACTTCCAGCCTTGGATCAATGGCTTACACGACTTTAGATAGCAGTACTTGATTTATTACTTGACTTTTATTTAAATATTTTCTGGAGATTTAAGATGCATGAAGAAAAAAATTAAGTTTAGAATTTATCGTTAATTTAGAAGTAGTCCTTCTACAGACAACTAGAGGCTGTTCCAATTTCTGAAAAAAGTAACTTTTTGAAAAAGAAGGCAATTTCAAGCTCAAAAATCATGCATTTACGCAAATAATTTTCCTACCAATATGGATCTTGTTTGATAGATCTCATTGAGATCTTTTAAATGATGCAAAAAAAATTGAAAAATCATTTTTCATTTTCGTTATATTTGAGTTTGAAATTACCTTCTTTTTAAAAAAGTTACTTTTTTGAGAAAGCGGAACGGGGATTGTTGATAAGCTCAACAAAATACTAATTTAATAATGCGTACTTCAATGCATTTTTTATTTTTTTCAATATAAATTCACATACATACTCATATATTTTTACACATTTTTCCAATTTCAATCAATTTTAATAAAAGCCTAATTGGTTGTTTTTAGCATTTTCATTTTGGAAAGGTATGGACGGTTATGATTGGAGGAATGGTTTTTTTCTTTACTTAGAACCCACGTATTATGTGAGAAGAGAGAGTATACTGTTTATATACTCTCAAAATATTGAATACTTGCTCCTCATGAAAAGGGCTGGTGGCCAAAAGTTTTAGGCCCGATTGACTTGGTTTTAGAGCCGTTTCCAAAAAAATAATTGACTTGGTTTTAGAGAGAAATTTGTGGGTGCCGAGTAGATATCTATCAGCGATTTCAATTATCTAAACGTATTTAACTAGTTCATATTTATTATCTCTCTCTTCTCTTTTTCTTTCTCTAAAATTTGAACCATTAAAAACACGTTTGGATGACTAAAATTGCCGTTAGAGTATCACGTGTGTGAGATATCCATCCGGCACCCAAAAATTTCTCGGTTTGAGAGCTTGCTTTTTCGTAATGGGATGTACACGTGGGGAGGTCCCGTTGGATAGGAGTACATCACAGCCATGAGAAGTAACATCTGGCACTAATTTTCTCAATGTCATCATCGGTATTCAATTGGTGAAACGGTGGTGGATAAGATAAGAAATACTAGTAAATTTCTGGGCCCACTTCGTAATGCTTGCTCAATGTCGGCATGAGTAAAAGATTGAACGATTCGTCTAAGAGCTTGAATTTTTTATACACGTAATTATGGTTTTATATCTACTGTAGTATTAGTTGTCTTAAATATTCATTTTACAAACAGGACAATCTTTTTAAAATCAAAAGTATTGAACAATCTTTTTAAAATGGAAAGAGTACTTTTCAAGACGGAAATGTAAAATTGTTTGACCCTCGATGTATATGGGTATGATATGAAAACGGGGATGGTGCTGTATATGGGGTGCACAACACCGTGTTGCATGTTTATCATCCGAGCCGTCTGTTCTACAATTCGTTCAGATTTCATCTCGGTAATGAATGGCTTGCAACGGTCCAGATTTCATCTCCACTTAATAGCAGCCGAACAATTCATCGACGAAATGAAATCTAAACTATTGAATTGTCGAACGACCGACTCAAATGGTGCACAACACTCACCCCGCTTCCTATGGGTATCACGAAATATATATCGTGATAAATATATTGTGAGAGTAAAATATAGGGTATTGATTTTGCCACACCCTTTTTTGATAATGCCACACCCTGCAAGTGTATTTTTTGGTGCAAAAATACACTTACAGAGTGTGGCATTATCAAAAAAGGGTGTGGCAATATCATTTCCCAAAATATATTGAACAACTCTTGTTTGTGTGCATACGAATCTTATCTTTTCCTAGAGAAGAATGGTACACTTGTCCACGGTATTCATTGCATATTTATTTGTACCTGTCAACAGTAAACACAATTTTCGCTATTTTTGTTAAGAATTTTTGTAATTATAATGAATACTTTTAACTTGCATGTGATGAAATTTTCACTCTTTACATTTGTAATATGAATTTGCTATATCATCGTTCAAAGTGTGAAAAAATATACTATAAATGAAAAGTTAATTTCCTAAATTTATGTCGCCAGATGGAAAAAAATGAGTGAAAATCAATTGCGTTGATAATTATCTTTTCTTTTCTTATCATTTTTTAAGTACCAAAACTCAACTGACCCAAAAGTTTGAATTGGAGCCCACGTCCAAAAATAGGTAATTAACACACGCAGGACCCAGGCCTGAACATTATGGGGGACGCAGATCCTCTGTCCTAAACCCCTGTCCTACTTCCCTGTCCTAGTGCTAGAAAGATGACACCTGTCCACAACACCAAAAACGCAAAGACTAAGCTACACCGAATCCCCCCTTCTCATCCCCTACCTTCGACCAATTGGTTCACACGTCGGAAAAGCTCCACGACCACCACTCAAATTCACCAATTTCCTAACGTCGACCCACATTTCCCCTACCATCGACGTCCACCATTAACGTTAACCTGCTACCATCAACGCCGACCACCGCTAAATTTGATATCAAAATGGGTGAAATCTACTACAACCCATTAGGGGCAGGCCTTTTCCCATTGTAAAACCGATATTTGTTGAACTCAACTCTCATTACCAAAATTAAACAGTCTTACCACAATTGTCCATGCCTTTTGAAACCCTACTTGAAATCGTTTTGTTTTCGCAATTTATGGTAATATCCATACAATAATTGAACATGTCATTGAATACACAAAAATGACTTGCACAATAGTTTGTGTTGGTTGTGTGCATAATTTTGACCGTCCAAATGCATTTAGACGGTCTAGATTTTAGAAAAACTCTTCCAAGGAAAAGTTTAACTTTTCCAGAGAAGAGTTTGAGCGAATCCTAATAATTTATTACAGTAATGGACGGCTAGAGATTGGTTATATGTTGTGTTTTACACAACCGTTATGTGTGTATCACTTTGAATACCCTTCCGGAATAAAATTACATCTACCCATATATTTGGCAATAGGATAGAAATATTTCAATTCAATATGGTATCAATTAAACTGTGTTCGAATAAGCATTCCCCTGCCAACCCGAGTACTTGATGTTATTTCACTTTTTACATTTTTTGACAATGGGATATTAATACATTTGAAATTGTGTATGCGGTTGTGAATCCTACTCGAAATCCGTAAATTTTTCCCGTTTTCAGAAGAAAAATAAAATTTACACAATTCATTATCTGGCACCAGTTACTTCTTAATAGTCCCTTTTGGCAATCTTAAGGTATGAAATCCATGGCAAGCTGTGCTTATTTGGAAAAATGCATGTTTACTATGTGCATCACATAAAGTAACAGACGCGCGCCTTATGTACCATGATGATCGATTCCCCTCCTATCAAAGCAAATAGTTGCACAAAAGTCTTGTACACTACATATGATATAAACCTTTTGTGCACTAGAATTTTGACACCAACAAAAACAATTTTGGTATTATTATTTCCCCAAATATTTTGATTTTTTCAAGTGTGTGAACGAGTTCAGTAAAATCCATTTTAGCCATGCAAATGATCCCCACCTATCAAAGCAAATAGTCTCATTTTGCGTACATATGAGGAAACATACTTTAGAACTTTGAATTTCGTACATTACCAAATTTGAGCAATCTAGGGGTATATTTTATCTAATAATCAAGATAAAGATTACATAAATCTTAGGACTATACCTTTAGGTTTTGTTACTATATAAAGGGAGTCATTTCTCTTCTCCAATACCACTCCACTGCTAATTCTGAAAGTGCATTCTCAAAAAATTAAAAAAAAACATTGATAATGGCCGAAGGTAAATTCTGGTTCATGTCTATCTTCTCTTCTATTTTTTTTCTTTCGTCCACGCGTCTCTATTTCTTTCGAGAATTCACATAAATTTATTTTATTACAATGAGTCAAATATAATGCGAATGTGCATAGATAGTAAGATACGATGCAAAGTCATCAACCATTAGGCGACAATTTTTGAGGCCCTTGAGGCCAGTTGAGGGGTGACTTAAGAAGGTCCAAGTTATTAGATATGTTCGTATTAATTGGATTTTTGACAAAAGAACGATTTTTACACCATAAAAAAGAAGTATGTACTTTTTTTTTTTTTGGGAAATTAACACTTTCTGAGTTTACCTCACCCATATGTTTGTCGACGAATCTTATGTTCAAATTTAAATAATTAGGCGATGATTTCGTAAGTGTTCCGATAAGGTCTTGCCCCCATTGGACGAAGATTTTACCTACACAGAATTTTAGTTTATTTGTTTATTCTTCAACATTGCTATGTGTATTTATTTGCTCCCATTGACAGCTAAGATAAAGTATGGAAGCAAAAAATTCAAGAAGATGCTCAATGAGCTCTACAAAGAAGCAGCGGAATTGTCCAACGACCACAATTGCAAGGTGGGAATTTTCGTGGCCCCAAAGAAAATAGGCGAAAAATCAACAATGTATGCTTTCGGCTCCCCCTCTGTGGAGTCCGTTGTGGAGGAGTTGAAGGCGAAGGCGAAGGCGAAGGAAGAGAAAAAGAAAAAGAAGAAGTTTATGGCCAAAATCAAAAGAAAGGCCAAATTGAATATTCTAGAGGGCAATTGTGCTTCTCGTGTTTGTGGTTGTAAACTTGGCGGGGCTCGTGTTACAGAGGAAGATGCTAATGTTAAGCATGAGGGCAACTAAAATGTGGTGTAATCTTATCCTCCATGAATTAATAAGGACATTGGCACAATAAAATTACCATTGTTGAACATGCGATTGAATACAGTTCCAAAACACAATTACATTTTCCTATGTTTGGCGACAGGATCGAAACTATTTCATTTTAATATGGCATCGGTTAAACTGAGTTAGCATAATTATGCGTTCGCCTGCCAATCCTACTTGAAGTTATTTCACTTTTCCCATTTTTGACAATGGGATACAAACTCATTCAAAATCATGTATGCGCAGCTGCGAATGCTTCTCAAAATCGGTTAATTTTCCTCATTTTCATAAATATAAAATAAATCTCACTCAATTCATTAGGTGGCATCAACTGTATTAATAATTCCATTTATCAATCTTAGGATATGAAAATCCACGCTGAGTGGTACTTAATCGGAAAAATTGTTTACTACCTGCATCACATAAAGTAATAGATGTGCGGCGTATGTACTGTGACGGAATTTTAATAACAAGCAACAAATATTTTACTTTTTTGTTGAGTATGCAAACGTGTTTAGTAAAATCCATTTTAGCTATGGTAATGATCCCCTCCTATCAAAGCAAATTAATAGTCTCATTTTGTGTACATACTACAATGCGCCTATTACATTTTTTTCAATGTAAATTCACATACTCTTATTCATTTTCACACATTTTTCCAATTTCAATCAATTTCAATAAAAGTCTAATTGGCTGTTTTTAGCGTTTTCTTTTAGGAAAGGTATGGATGGGTTTGGTAGGAGGAATGATTTTTTCCTTTAGTCAAGAAAAGTGCTCATGGCATGCAAAAAAATTATGGGAAAATAACGGCCCAGGACGTGTTTTGATATTTAATACCCGCTAAGGACATGCTGAGAACATTTGTTAATACTGAAAATGTTCTTGGTGAGTATTAATTATCAAAACACGTCATTGGCCGTCATTTTCCAAAAAATTATAGACCGATTGACTTGGTTTTAGAGCTTGCTTTATTATGGGATACACACGTGGGGAGGCCACTCTGGATACATCAAGCGAAATGAAATAATGCTCCAGTCCGGTTTTGAGGCATCCATGCCTCATTTTCCTTCAACCGTTAGAGTACAAATTTTGATCATACATTGTGCTAAGTATGGTCATACACTGTGATGAGTGTAAATATAGATTGTGGTAATATGTTATTATGGTCATATATTGCGGCAAGTGTAGCCCGAGGAAAAATCATGAATCAACCTTGTTTTTTATGTGATTTTGGTCTAATTGATGAGATTTATCCATTTTGCAATGGAAAATTTTTTAAATGGCACCTAAACTTTGTACTAAATGTCACAGAGACACCTGAACTTGAATTTATTTCAATTAAACACCTGTACTAACAAAATTCCCAAATATAGACACATGAACTTAAGTTTATTTTAATTAAACACTTGTACTAACAAAATTCTCAAATTTAGACTCCCGCCGTTATACTCCGTTTCAAAAATTGCTGCATGGCATCTCCAACCCGTTTAAGTTGCCCCATTGCACATGTTTCCAATAGGGGACGATGCACCCAAGTGAAACCCATCATTAGAAGTCTGCTGAGCAGAAAGAAGAACTAGGTTTGGGCAAAAAAACATGGTTTGGAGGGAAAATGACCTTAACCTAATTGATTTCCCTCCATTTCTCTCTCCGGAAGTCTGCCTATTGTTCCACCATCTCCATCACTTCAACCCTAGACCTGAAGTCTGCCTATGGATTTCACTTGGGTGCATCGTCCCTTGTTAGAAACATATGCAATGAGGCAACTTAAACGGATTGGAGATGTCATGTCGGCAATTTTTGGGACGGAGTATAACGGCGGGGGTCTAAATTTGGGAATTTTTTTAGTACAGGTGTTTAATTGAAATAAACTTAAGTTCAGGTGTCTATATTTGGGGATTTTGTTAGTACAGGTGTTTAATTGAAATAAACTTAAATTTAGGTGTCTCTGTAACATTTAGTACAAAATTCAGGTGTCATTTTAAAATTTTTCCTTTTGCAATCTAAAGCTTCATATTAATGGGGCATAATATTCCGAAGTACAAAAAAAAAAGGGGGCATCTTTGTCCAGATATCATTGTGTGGCATCACAAAAAACTTCCTTCATAATGTTTGCTTAATGTCGGCAGATAGCCAAATGCGTCGCAAGACTAGCCTTTAAACAGTGGATGAGCACTAAAATCAAACGTTGGTGTGATCACAACCTCTTAATCAAAATCTAAAAACCGAAAAGTGAAAACACCATTAGAAAAAGAAATGTGAGAATATTAAAAAAAGAGGCCAGAAAAGTGCATGATTAATACAAAAAAATAATAATAATAACCTTTGATCACTTGAACAATCTCCCAATTCAATATAGTTCTTGAACATAGCCTATCGCTTTCAAAATTTGCAAAACAAAAAAATAGAAACAATTCTGTCAATTTGAGTAAGGGCTATGGAGGATTAAAGAATGGGAAAAGTGGTGAGGAGTTGCATGAGAAGAGATTAAATAGTAAAAGACAAAATTAGGGGAGAATGAGGACGTGGGGCATTTATTTTTTATTTTGTTGATGTGGAGGATTGTAGTGGGCAGGTGAAAGGAGGAAGGGAGACGTGGGAGGGAGTTTGTTTTTAGGAGTAATATGGATGTGTGTGTGAGCGCTGAAAGTGGGGTAGTTTTTTTTACAATAAAAAAAAAAAGAAAAATCTAGAAGGTGGGTTTTTTTTAAAAAAAATTAAATTTCCGTCGGGTATTCCCTATTACTAACTGTCTTGAACGTGGGTTTTTTGTTTAAAAAAAATGAAAAATCTAGAAAATAGGGAATGGGGGTTTGGAACGTGGGTTTTTTTAAAAATACGTATTAAATTTCCGTCGGGTGTTCCCTATTACTAACTGTCTTGAACGTGGATTTTTTTTTTAAAAAAATGAAAAAATCTAGAAAATAGGGAATGGGGGTTTGGATGCTTTGAGAGGTCCACTATATTCCCTTAGGATATTGATAGATTACAGTAAAAAAATTAAAACTTTATGGGTACTTTTTTTTTCTCGCGATCTGAGCAATCTTTCTGAGACGGAATGAGTACTTTTTTTAGCATGTCCAAAAATACCTAACTCCATAACATACATTCAAAACAAAAATAAATATAAAATTGCTCGACCCTCGACGTATATGGTTATCAGTGCCGGCCCCGATATTTGGGTTGTCCAAGCCCAACTTCATGTTGTGTTGCCCACTTAATATTATGTCATACAAAATTAAAAGAAAAATATCATACAAGTACCCAAAAAAAAAAACACATCAAAGTTACATTGTTCATTTAGTTTGAATAACATTAAAAAAAAAAAAAATCCAACATCAAAATGTAACCCCGGTTATAGTGTTTTATGATTAACACAATTTGATTCGAAAAAAATGACTTCTCCTTGCATTTTTTTGTCAATTAAATAGTCGTAGAAACAATAACCATATAATTAAAAAAAAAATCTTTTTTTTCTGCTAATACATTTTTAAAAAAAATGAAGAAGCTCAGTTGGGTCAACCACGTCAAAACAATAACGTTGTTTCTACGACTAATAAAGTTTTTACTGTAATCTACGACTAATAAAGAAGCCAAGAACGTTATTGTTTTATCTATCAACATTTTTACTGTAATCTACAACATTTTTTTTCTTGGCTTCTTTTTTTTCTGCTGCAGGGAACAATGTAACAAGGAGGCAGAGATGCATTTGGATTTGGATTTGGGATAAGATGAAGAAGCTCAGTTGGGTCAACCACGTCAAAACAATAATAAAAAAAAAACAAAATCTAATATTAGAATATCTTTATAATATGAGAAATTAGTAATTGGATAATACTACCACATACAATTAAATAAAAATTCAGGAGTTTCAATTTTTAATGTCTAAAAGAGAGGAAAAAAATTACAGTTGTATAACAACCGTACAAAATTCGGGCGAGATAACAAAGATAAAAATTGAACAAAACTCCAATTTCTAATACTTCACACAAAATATAGGATTCAATCCTATGTCGCTCGGAGTGGCTTTCTTCTTCTTTTGTGAACCAGTGATAATGTTTTCCTTCTCTGGACATGTAGTAAAATTGTGTCCGATACTCAAACACAATCTACAAGTCTTGGTTTGTTTTCCTCCTTCTCTTCCACCTTTCACTCTTTTTCTTTTCGGACGACCTTTGGTTTTCGAAATCGGAGGACAACCAACTTCATTGAGCATATCAACATTTTCATCCGGCAATATCAACTTCGTTGAGCATATCAATACAGTTGAGAACACTGTATTTTTTTTTCTTCATATAGTTGAAACAGAACGTGGAAGGCTAGAAGAACTAAAAAGATTTCCACTCTTATATGAAATGAAATTGGCGGCAAGTGAATTGGAATTGGCGGCAAGGGAAAAAGTTTCATGTGAAGAGTCAGACTCACATGCATGTTCAACGAAAATTTCCCTCTAAAACAATATTGTCCTTAGTGAAGAATGAGAAGAGTCATGTGGTCATTTTTGTCATTTAAAATATTGTTTGACTTCTTTTAATGGAGTAATTTACATTCTCAATGTCATTATTAGTAGATGTTGGAATGAGTATAAAAAATTTAATTAAAACACTTAAAGTGCTTCTAACTTGTGCCCTAAACTTGTGCCCCAGGGGCACCTTGTAGCATTTGCCTTTCTTTTAATCAAATGTAATAACGTATCACTTGTACATTACTCTACTATTTTGTTTGTTAAATCGCAAATTTCCAACAAAGTAATTTAGTAATTTGATTTTTGTAATATTGTGGATTAGGAGGAAAAGAAAAAGGGGTAGAAAAAAATGAGTAATATAGAAAAATGGGTCGCCCAAAACATTGACAGCATCCAGCGGCCAGAGAAAGAAGCTAATACTTTGTGCTAGAAATGGGAAATTTTTTTATATTTATACCTAACTCACATTTTTTTTTTTTTTGGTTACCCCGGCATGGGGGTTGCCCAAACCCAAAGACTTGCGGGGCTTACCTCGGGACCGGCCCTGATGGGTATCACAAATATATCGTGAGAGTAAAATATAGTATTGAACAACTCATGTATACATGTGTTTGAGTCTTAGAAGAATGGAACACTTTTTGACAAACCAAGATCATCCCATCTATATGAAAAACAAAATACAAAAGGACCGAAACTCCATCGGTCCGAAAACAAAGAAAATATAACAAAACAAAAACAAAGAGTAGCCACAACAAATCAGAACCGAAGTCGAACCCACCACACACACTCGTGAAAGAGGGTGGACAAGATTTGCCACGAGTTGAAGTTGGTTCACGCCATAGATTGAAGGAACACCACTGGATCTGCTGCAAACGCCGCCGTCGATGCCGTTGGAGAGCTTAAAAACCTATTGTTACCACTGATCAAATTAAAGAGCCAAAACGCAAACCCGAATCCCCAAACCTCCCAAGTCCAAAAATGATGGGAGACGGGAGATCTCCCTCCCTAAGGAGAGAGTCTCAACCGACTCACAACCATGGGGTCAGAGAAGAGATGAGAGGAAAGGAGAGGAGAAAGAGAGGTTATATAAAAGAAAGGGGACAGAGGGATGAGGAAGGGGGGGGGGGGGGGGAAATGTTTGTGTGGGGGTTGAGAAACCCAACAGCCCCACTCTTTTTCTCTCTCTCTAGAGCTCTTTAGTTTGTACCTATCAGCAGTAAACACAATTTTCGCTATTTTTGTTTAACTTTCATAATTATAATGAATACTTTTAACTTGTGATGTGAATTTATGATATTGTCTTTTAAAGTGTGAAAAAATTTACGAATGAAAGGTTAATTTTATAAATTTATGTCACAAGATGACCAAAAGGGAGTTTTGTTTAAAAAATGAAGTATGAAAATCAATTACGTTCACAATTATCTTTTCTTATCTTTTTTTTTTTTTAAGTAACAAAACTCAGCTGGCCCAAAAGACTGAATTCCAGCCCACATCCAAAAACTCCTCAATAGAGTTGAACCCAGGCCTGGACATTTTGGGCCGGCCTTTTCAAATAGGCCACTGCAAAACCAAATGTTTGGATTGAACTTAAATCTCATTACCAAAATTAAAATGTCTTACCATAATTGAATTTTATTTCCAAACCTACTTGAGTCATTTCACATTTGCCCTTCTTGAAAGAGGATAGAAAAAGTAACCAGGATTTTGCATGCCATTTCCTATCCTACTCGAAATTATTTCGTTTTCTCCATATTTGGAAATAGAATAATGTTCACACAATCCATTCGGTGGCATCCGTTTCGTATTAAAACAGGGACCACATCATATAAACCAATGTATGCACACGTTATGTACAGGGATGGAATTTCAGTACCTATACAGACATGAATATGAATTGAATGAGTTTGTAATGTTGACTGTGTGAATGAGTAAAGTAAATGAAATTTTAGTCAGATAAACGACAAATATTCCAATTTTGTGTACTTAATTTTTTTAGGTAAATTATTTAGAATTATTAACTTCATTACCAAATTTGTACATTCGAGTCGTATATTTTACCTAATTAGGATTTAGTAGAAGGATATCTGGAGGGCTACCTTTAGGTTTTGGTACTATATAAAGGGGTCTCGGCTCACTTCTCCATCAGTGCATTACCAAAAAACAATGAAGAAAGACTGATAATGGCCTCAAATAAATTCCGGTTCATGTCTTTCTTTCGTTCTTTCTTTTTCTTTCATCGTCTTATGATCTTATCGTTATTTCTTTGAAATTTCAGAAAAATTTGTTTATTACAAGGTCAAATTTGATCGATGGAAGTCAGTATTATTAGAATAGTTAGATTAACATCTTGAAAAAAAGAGTCAAACTCCACATCCCTGTAGTAGCTAGTCTATGCACTTCAAAGTCATCCGTCATTAGGCAACCATTGTTGAAGCCCTTGGAGGTCACTTAAGAAGGTCCATGTTAATTTAGATTTATTTTTATTAGAATTGCATATTAGCATAAATATAAATCTTATATCATAAAATATTTTGACAGGAATGTTTCACTC
>BPLS01000281.1:286827-307140 GCA_019656275.1 Rhododendron kiyosumense | reverse complement strand
AGTGATTCAGAAAGTCCAAACATATTTTGAACAGTCTGAATTTTAGAGGGAGAAAAATAGGAGAGAGAGTGGTGGGATGAGGAGATAGATAGGGAATAAATCTGGTCCATTGGATCACTGCTTGGACGATCCGGATTACCATCGGATATTGCCACGTGGTACCCGCACCGCACCCAAAAACTTCTACACCCACCTGGACCAAAAGAGTGAATGCCAGCCCACTAATTAAAAGCCAGGCCTTAACCGGCCAATATGGGCCGACCTTTTCAAATACTAACTTAACTCTTACCGTAATTGTCCATGCCTTTTCAAACGCTACTTGAAATCATTTTTTTCCCCCAATTTATGGCAATATTCAAACAATAATTGAACATGTCATTGAATACACTTCCAAAAAAATAATTACTTCTTTCCATATTTGGCAACATATAGGATAGAACTATTTCAATTCAATATGGTATCGGTTAAACTGTGTTAGCATAATTAAGCATTCCCCTGCTAATCCTACTTGAAGTTATTTCTCTTTTTACGTTTTTTGACAATGGGATATTAATACCTTCGAAACATTGTACGCGGTTGTCAACCCTACTCAAATCGGTTAATTTTTCTCGTATTCGGAAATAAAATAAAATTCACACAATTCTTATCTGGCACCAGTTACTTCTTAACAATCCCTTTTGTCAATCTTAAGGTATGAAATCCATGCCAAGTTGTGCTTATTTGGAAAAATGTTTACTCGGTGCATCACATAACGTAACAGACGCGCGCCTTATGTACCGTGATGGAATTTCAGTAACTAGCAACAAATATTTTTGTTGTTTTAGTAGTAAAATCCATTTAGCCATGCAAATGAATTCCCCTCCTATCAAAGCAAATAGTCTCATTTTTTGCGTACGTATTAGGAAACATACTTTAGAACTTAGGATTCATAACCAAATTTGAGCAATCTAGGTGTATATTTTGTCAAATTATCAAGATAAAACATAAATATTAGGAGGACTACCTTTAGGTTTAGGTACTATATAAAGGGAGTCAGTTCTCTTCTCCAGTACCACTCCGCCGCTACTTCTGAAAGTGCATTATCACAAAAAAAAAAAACAAAAACAAAAAACCATTGATAATGGCCGAAGGTAAATCCTGGTTCATGTCTATTTCTCTTCTACTGTATTTTTTTTTTCTTTCTTGCCCCTCATCTCTATTTCTTTCGAAAATTCGCATAAAATTTATTTATACACCATAAGAAAAGAAGTATACTGTAATAGGTCGTCTATCACTTTCTGAGTTTACTTCACCTATATGTTTGTCGAAATGTTTGCTCTTTTTGAATCTTATGATCAAATTTAAACAATTAGGCGATGATTGCGTATGTGTTTCGATAAGTTTATTCGTATGTTCTTCAACTTTGCAATGTGTATTGGCTCCCATTGACAGCTAAGATAAAGTATGGAAGCAAAACGTTCAAGAAGTTGCTCATTGAGCTCTGCAAAGAAGCAGCGGAGTTGTCCATTGACCACAATTGCAAGGTGGGGATTTTCGTGACCCCGAAGGAAATAGACGAAAAATCAACAATGTATGCTTTCGGCTCCCCCTCTGTGGAGTCTGTCATGGAGGAGATGAAGGCGAAGGCGAAGGCGGAGAAAAGGAAACAGAAGAAGCTTATGGCCAAAATCAAAAAGAAGGCCAAATTCAATGCTGCTCCTGTTTGTGGTTGTAAGCTTGCCGGTGCGGGTGTTGCAGACGATGCTAATATTAAGCGTGAGGGGAAATAAAATGTGGTGTGATTTGATGCATGAATTAATTCATGGTCATCATGCTCTAAATTAGTAACACACAAAAATTTCGGTAATTTTATGGTGACTACAGTTTTATAGCTATATTTGTTTTTTTATCAGCAAAGAAAAGTTTTCATACCATTAATAAAAATGATACAAAATAGAAACCCTACAGACTGTAGCGATACACCAGAGAGCATTATGCACAGATGGTAGTACTTCACCTTTGGTAATGCAGGGTGTTTTGCGCACGCCTGGACTAATCTCTATAATCTCTCCCACAGCCGTTTCATACGCCTACGCGTAAGAAGTGAGATGTTCTCAAGAGTTGTTGACAAGGAGAATCGAACCTAAGACCTTAGGATAGAATAAATACCTAAGTTTTTGGGCAAAACCATTTAGCCAACCCTTGGGTTACAACAATAGTTATTGGTTGCTATAAAAGGCTGCCATAATTAGCTCTCTTCACAACACCAATATGAAACAATGGAGATGCTACAAATAGTGAAGGAAATGGGCAAAATAATAAAATCAAGGAGAACTGGAGGAGCTATGGCCAAAAGACCTTTCGGTCCTCCACCACCTATTGAAAATGGGACAACAAATAGTTTTTTTTTTTTTTTTTGAACGGAAAAAAATATTTTATTAATCTTTGAAATTGTTACAAAGATTAAAAGGACAAAAAATAATGGCATCAAATCCTAATTAAGCTAAGCTAAGGACTATCATCTGCCCACCTGAGATCCAAAACTTAGGTTAGCAAGGAACTAACCCAGAGAAACATTCATTAAGGCAAAACCCCATTACACCCATTGGGCCAAGCCCAAAAAACCCTATGGGTCTTAAACCCAAATCTACAACAAAACAGCTCAACACCTAAACAAGCCCAGCCCAACACCTAAGCAAAACCCTAACAATAAGCAAGATTATATCAGCCGCCGACCACCCAACCGCCACGGCTTCGAACCGACAAGCCCAACCAGGACAACAAATAGTTAAAAGAGCAAAAGATTAAAAGAAGGGAGAGAGTTCCATACGTTAGCCAAACCTGTTGCAACAAATTAACACCTCTATTGGACCGTTTTTTCACCATCTCTCCTAAAATTAATTGGTGGTAGGAAGGGTTTCAATTAAGTTTTTTATGGCATTCGATATCACACTCGCAAATCTGTTTTTAGAGCGGTTGCAGGGAGTAGTATTGTGTAACCAAATCCATAGAGACACTTCGGGCCCAACAACCTCTAATATTACTCTTGGGCATGTTCGATCGGAAGTCTAAAAGTGTAACAAATGGTACTGAAAATATCCTCTCTATCAGCATGGTGATAGTTTTTTCACTTTTTTGGCAATAGGGTAGATGAGGGGACGATACTCTCCCATAGCCCACAGGCATGACCATGCATAGAGACTCTAGATGCGTGGCAGTGTGGCACACCAAGTAGTCATGAGCGGACGTAGATAAAGGTAAGCGGGGTTACCTGACTCCACTCAATTGGAATTCTCCATAGAGATGTGTATATATTTTTGGATGTCTTGATAATTTTGCCCCATGACATTATACTCTCATCTCTATTATAAAACACAATGGTGTGGAGACAAGTTGTTGCAATGGTTGAGATTGAATTGATCCAATGGTTGAGGTGAAATTTCCATTTTATTAAATTGTCCAGTCTCTTTCGTTTAATTACAGAATTGCCACTAATCAAAATTACACTCATTTTCAAATTTGAAACCCTACTGTAGAAAAGTTCTCATTCTCTCTCTCTAATCCCACTCAAACACTGCCTCATCCAAACCATCTCTCTTCTTCTCATGCGCCCTTTTCTCCTTCACCGTCCTCCACCACTCACGATGACACTGACCCGCCTTTCAAGCTCTCCACAATTGAGACCCCCTCGCCCCTCTCTAGCTTTTGCTCATGGTTCGAATCTAGCGGAAGAGTACAAATCAATTCCAATCAGAATGGATAGTGCCTTAGGCACGAGTAAGCACTAGTTCTTATATATTGCTCCAAGTAGTATTGAAAAATTACAATCTCGCCTAACTTGTTTCACCCCGCACCTAATTTTTTTTATTTTTTTCGGTCCCATCTACTTTTTAACTCAAGTAATACATATATCTTTTTATTTTGTTTAGTAATCTTTAATTTGAATAGAAGTTAAAAAGATTAAAAGAATCAAGATATGACAGCATCACAACGAGAAGCACACCTTCCCATAGATTCCAACTAAGATGGCATCCATGATTACCGACAATCATATATATGCCATTAGGAACCAATCGTAATTTTTTCAATACAAAATTATTTTTGCTGTAAATATTTGACCGCAGTGCCATAAAATTCTAGTTTGCCCATGCTGGTAGCTAGGGACCAAATAGTTATGGCTTCTACAGCCACCAAAAGATAGCGGATCACAATTGGACTTCGCAGGAGGGCAAAATTCAAGGCTACGTGGATCGACTTGAACCTTAAACCAATTGGTGGCCGCACAAACCACTAAGGAGTAAGGGCTGGGCACAACAACTCGAACATTGGACCTTTAGAATTCCCAAACCACTTGGAAGTAAGCCATGATGGATGGCTCAAATCTGCAAGGGCCTAGCTGAAATCCAGACAATTATTTGCGCGCGAGCTGGACGGCTTGGATGCCACACTATAATCCTATAGTATGCATTTGCACTATATGTACAAAGTTCTCGGTTCTGCAATGGGAAATCCTGTAGGGTTCGTTTTGTTATGAACGATTCAAATTTAATCCGAACTCCTATTTATCTGGACCGTTTATTGATTGAATTAAAATTGTAACCGTCCTACCCTATAGGGGTTGTTGGGCGCCCCGCCCTAGAGGTGAAATCAATTGCGAAAAGAATTGGTCCTGTCCTTCTGTAATTGGCCGTTCCACTTTTTATAAAAGTGGGTTTTGAAAAAGAAGGTAAATTTTAAGGTCAAAAATTATGTATTTACGCAAATAATTTTCCTACCAATATGGATCTTGTTTGATAGATCTCATTGAGATCTTTTAAATGGTGCAAAAAAAATCATAAAATTATTTTTCATTTTCATTATATTTGAGTTTGAAATTTAAAAAAAAAAAAAAGAACTTTTTAAAAAAGAAGGAAAAGTGGAACACCCTTGTGGTCCCTTACGAATAGCCATGCCACTTTTTGAATTAAAAAATCAAGTACGTATGAGAGTATAATTTTTTTTTCCAATTTTTATGCACCAAATTCAATATTTTACTTTAATTAGGTGCAAAAAAAAATTAAAAAACTATACACCGAATTACTTTTAATGTTTTATTTCGACAAGTTTCACGACTATTCATAGTCTGGACCATTATTGAAGAACGGAGAGAGTGCAAATACTTATACAAACTCATTCACATTCACATTAAGGCCCAAACACACCACACTTCTAGCGTGTGTTGGGACCTATCAAAAGATGTAAATGTGCGTGTAAAGTGTTTGTGTGATTCTGTGGTTATATAATAATTGCAACTCTAATTTCTTTGGGCAGGTACTAGGTAGCCCAATCTGTTTCAACAAACTCCTCTAATAGTATTCATGGGCAAGTTCAGAAGTCTAAAAAGGGAACAAATGGTACTGAAAATATCCACGCCATAAAAAGGAACAAATGGTACTGAAAACATCCACGCTATCAACATGGCGATTGTTTTTTTTTTCAACAGGGTAGAGGAGGGACGATACTCTCCCCTAAGCATGATTATAGAGACTCCGCCCAGCAAAGGCGGTACAGGAATCTAACATGCTCTGAGCTAACCTACAATTTAATAGACATTTTATATTTAATATTGTCCTGCAAATCTGTACAAAAGTTGGTAGATGTACAAAAATGAGACAAAAGAAACATAAAAAAAAAAACTTACATTAAACAATAGAGGGTTTTCTAAAATTATTGTTGAAGGTGACTCGTTGCAAGCCATTCATGTTTTGATTCAAGATGGAAAGTCTCTCTCTGATTGTAACTCTATTCTTGTTGATTGTGCAGAGCTTTTACCTTTATTTTCATTTTGTTACTTTATTTATGTTAAGCGTTTTTGTAATAGGGTAGTCCATTCGTTGGTTAAACATTTCTTATTAGGTGTTAGACTGTCCCTCAATATCTCGCTAGTCTTGTTCGTGATGATATTCGGTTCTCAAACCCCTCTTCGTCTTAATAAAATCATCCCTTCTTTCGTGAAAAAAAAAAAATGAAGTTTTACCCATATTGAAGTTGTGCCCTACGTAGTTTTAGAGAGTAGAAATAATTTATTTTCGAATCTAAATCAATATCTTGAACAAGTTCTCTTCTAATAAAAATAATTATATAGGATGGATTGAACTAAAAAAAATAAAATGAGTTGGGCTAAAACTTATTGAACTAAAATGTTACATATATATTTTTTAATTTTCCTAAACTCACCTAAGCTATAGCCCACCTTAAGGTATATGTAGTTCCGTCGTTAGACTCCAGATCCGTGACGGACTCTGCATATGTAGTTCCGCCATTAGACTCTAAATCCGTGACAGACCATGCATATGTAATTCCGCCGTTAGACTTCAGATCCGTGACGGATCCTGCATGTAGGGACCAAATAACCATGACTTCTACTGTCCACCAATAGCTAGTGGATTACAACCAGGCTTAAACGAATTGGGCGCACAAACTAGGGATGGCAATGGGAAGGGTCGGGGGTGGATACCTCTATCCCCGTCCCCGATCCACGAACCCAAACTTATCCCCATCCCCACCCCAATCCCCATCTGGGATTTATTTTTACCCTCCATCCCCGCCCCAAACAGGGAATGGGGATCCCCACAGGGATTTGGGGATCCAAAGTTTTCAAAACTTTTTAAAAAAATAGTCACTAGCCATTAGAAAATACAAACCTTGAAACTAAATTCCAGAAGAAAAAAAAAATCTAGGCTTCCATTACAGTTTACAAACCAAATGCCAAGGAAAACAACCACAGGTGCTACCATACAACCATATTATTGGGATACGACAAATTAGTGATAAAAAATCCGATTGCCAAGGAAAATATGGTTAGTGTTCAGAGTGGATGGTCACCCATGAAAATCCGATTGCCAAACTTACTGTGTATTGAGATACGACAGATTAGTAATAAAAACTGCAACAAAAAAACGAAATATGTTAACTCTCTAAGAGAGAGAGTGCCATTTTTTTTATATGGTATTTCAAACAGTCTTAATACTTAAAAATGGGTGGAAACATTTTTGTTACGTCATTCAGTTCAGATTGAAATCTGGATTGCTTTACAAGTTACAATCATAATAAGGAACACCTTCTCATGTCTAATAAGGAAAACCTTCTTATATTTATATGTATATATAAATATAATATATATAATTATTATATATAGGAGCGGGGCGGGGCGGGGCGAGGAGCAGGGCGGGGCGGGGCGAGGATCGGGGCGGGGACAGACTCATACCCATCCCCTACCTATTTCCCATTTTTTTTTAAAAATTATCCTCATCCCCTACCCGATCCCCGAAAAATCCCCGAATACTCAACTCATTTGGGGCGGAGAATGGGGTGGGAAGGGGCGGGACGGCCAAGATTGTCATCCCTAGCACAAACCACTAAGGGGCACAGCAACTCTAACATTGGACCTTTTGAATTCCCAAACCACTTGGAGTGAGCCATGATGGATGGCGCCCTGCCTGCACTCTTTTCCGTACTAGCCCATTCCTAGTGTGGGGTGGGGGCAGCCATTCCTAGATCCTTATTTAGCTGCTTCTGTTTAGGCACGCACAGCAAAAAGTATATTTAATGAGCTTGTTTGTTTAAGCTATTCAAAAATTTTGCGCACAATTTTTAATAATTTTTTTTTATCTATCTCTCTCCACTCATTATGTTTTAAACCCTTCCTCAAAATCCAAATCGAAGGAGCCCGATTTTGTTGTTTAATCATATTTTCTAGTACCAAAAGAAAAATCGGTTCCCAATCTAGTCCGGTATTCAAAAGATTCAAAACCTTTGTAATGCCGACATTTTATTGAACTTAAACGGCCTTATCACAATTGAGCATACCTTAACTCTCATTACCAAAATCAAACGGCTTCACTTCTGATTACCAAAATTAAACGGCATTACCATAAAGAGTGATATAAAATGCGTGGAGGTCCAATTTCATGAGCAATTGGACTAGTCGAAGTTCCGGAAGCCCAAATGTTGCTTAATAGCCAACTAAACGAGCCAAATGCAACCGAGTAGTAACTCATTTGACCATGGTTTGAAAGCAACACGAACTCGAGAGTCGAGTAACTTAGTTCACTTCTCGATTCGGCTTGGCATAGTATACTGTATAACCTACGTTCTCTACATTAGGTTTGATTATCGATGCACGCGACATTCATGGTGTTTACGCTTCACCTTACTTAATTCACTGAAATTACTTTACGTGTTTGTGTATATACGTCTCCAGAGAGAGATATAGAGAGAGTAACCTAGTGAGAGAGAGTCGTTGTCGGGGCTCTAACGGGCTGGCTCCTGTATTTGCCCTCATATTTTCCGTTGAATCCAAGCTTCAGCTTGGGGAAGGCAGCATCTGATCTGAAAACAGACAAACCAATTAATGCCGGAGTAGAAAATACTACTACTCTACTAGTAGAGGAAGCACACAAAACAAGACTACTACTCTACATACAGTTATACCATATGCAAGTGACTGCAGATTCGATATGATTAGAGAGAGAGAGAAGCGAGATCCAAGCTGTGATTGGAGGAAAATTGCAAATGTTGGGGAAGGGCGAAGGAGACTATGCAGAGACTAGAGTGGATCGGATTGTTTCCTATGCGGATTTGCATCTGCCAAATTGTTGTTTTCGTCCGTGAACGTTGTTCAATCGGATCGGTTTGGATGTGGTTTGAGTGGATTTAAACTTGTAATTTATTTTTTATAAATACCAAAAATTTAAAAAGTATAGTATATAGTATAATAAAATATCATACCACTCTGTATTGTCCTAAGACTAGCCAATAATTTTCCGTATTGACGTAACGTTGAAATTTTTATATCAATAACTAGCAGCATGGTATATGGAGTACTGTCAAATTTACCAATACTATTTTGGTGGGGTTAATAGTTTATTATGAAGGACTTAACTCTTTCTCACATTTTTTTATTTTTACTTTGGGCAGATTGGGCGGTTTGGACAGATCTAATCCTCATCCGATCTGCTCGCGGCGAATTTTTATTTTTTTCATTCGCGCATCCATTCGTCACATACCTCGGTTTGGTTCATGGACGGATCAGTTTCGACAGATGAGTCGATTTTGGTAGTTCGGTTGATCCACTGGACAGCCCTACTAGCAACAAATATTTTGTTTTTTTTTAAGTATGCAAACGAGTTTCATAAAATCCATTTTAGCCATGTATGTAAATGGTCCCTCCTATCAGAGCAATTTTCTTTTCAAAAGTGAGAAGATTGTATTAATAAACGCCTAGTGGCACTTACAAAATAGACATCATTATAAAGAATTTGGACAAAGTCAAACTAATCGTCTAACCAATACAAAATGAATGAATCACAAGACAATTAATGTCTTTCATCCTAACCCGCATGGCATGACACAACAAAGACACTTTTAAACCGTCAAACTTATAATTAGGAGTCTCAAACAATAAAAAAGTGCAAAGTTAGGACAAAAAATACCAAATACCCAGACGATCAGATGCACTACAACCAAGTATGAATGCACCAATGAAACTCTTAAAAACTACAGATTTGCCAAGCCGCCCCTAGTTGCCCCGCCAAAGACATTGTGTAGGGAGAGAATGCAAAAGCACATATATCGGTGTCAAGCAACCTCAATCGAGAGCACCCGATCTGTAGACAAAATTTGTCCAAATACTATCAAAGCAAATTAATAGTCTCATTTTGTGTACTTATTAAGGTACATACTTTAGGACTTTGAACCCGATCTGTAGACTATCAAAGCAAAATAGTCTAATTTTGTGTACAGTACTTATTAAGATACATGCTCTTTCCGTCCCATTTTCTTTGTCCCTTTTCGTTATCCGTGTCGTTCTTAAACGCTTATATTCATGTCCTAATTTATAATGTTTTTTTCTATTTTTTCTAATTTTGTATTATAGACCTAATCGAGAACTATCAAATAAGATCTATATTACATATTTTTTGAGATTCATATTATAAGATATAAACGATTAAAAATTGATACTTACTTCAAAAAAAAACAAAGAAAATGAGATGGAGGGAGTATTTAAAGACTCCCTCGAAATTTTGGTACTATATAAAAGGAGTCAGTTAGTTCCCTTCTCCACTACTCGACTACTAATTCTGGAAGTGCATTATCGGAAAAAAGAGACATATTGACAATGGCACAAGGTAAATTCTAGTGCATGTCATTTCTTTTTTCCTTTCATCTCCTTATCGCTATTAATTTCTTTCGAGAATTCATGTAAAATTTATTTTATCTCAACGTCAAATATAAGGAGAATCTGCATATATAGCTAGTAAGACACACTGCAAATTCATCAACCATTAGGTGACAATTGTTCGGGACCTTGAGGGGTGACTTAAGAAGGTCCAAGTAATTTTAGGTTCCCTTTTTTTGTTTGCCTTGCGGGTCTTGCTTAGGTTTTTTTGTGATTTGGTTTTCCAGTTTGTTCAATTTTTCTTGCTGGTGTTTTGGTTGTTGGTGTTGCTGCTGGAGGTTAGGTTTTTGGTCTTTGGGTTAGTTCGATGCTTTGGGTTTTGTGGTATTTTTGGGTCTTGTTAGGCGTTTTGTTTGTGTTTGTCTTTTTGGGGTTTCGGTGTTTCGGTTGGCGTCTTGCCTTCCTTTTGATTTCGGATGACTTCATGCCGTTGTGCTCTTAATCCATTTAATCTTTGCAATTTTTTATAAAGATTAATAAATCTTTTTTGCTAAGAAAAAAAATATATAATTTTTATAACCATAAAAAAAAAGTGTACTTTTATATGACATATCGCTTTCTGAGTTTATTCGACCCATATACTTGTCAAAATGTTTGCTCTTTTCAAATTTTATGATCAAATCTAAATATTATTAGGCAGCGAATCCGTATTTTGTGTTATAAAGTCTTGCCTCCATTGAACGAATATTATGGCTTTGCCTTTCCATACAGATAAGGTAATTTTAGTTGTATATTATTCAAATTTAAATAATTAGGCGTTAATTGTGTATATATGCATTTCGATAAGGTCTTGCATGCCCTCATTGGACGAAGATTATAGCGCAAGTAGAGTAGAGTGCAGTTGGTGCCTCCTTATACTCTCATACACATGGGCAGAGTTCGATTCCCGTAAGCACCCATTTCCCTCCCGAAGTCCCCTAGGATAGAGTATATTAGGTTTAACGAATGAAAAAAAACAAAACAAAACAAAAACAAAGATTACAGCTGTGCCTTTGCCTACATAGAATTTTAGTTCATTTGTATATAATATTTTAGTTTATTAGAATATTCTTCAACTTTGCTATGTGTATGAGCGTATCTGCAAGAGTTTTTGGGTGCTGGGTAGGTACCATGCATACACGTGGTACCCCGTCGATGATCTCATCCGTCCAAACATATTTTGGACGGTTGGGATCGCCAACGGGTACTACCACCACGTGGTACCCGCTCGGCACCAAAAAATTTCTCATGTATCTGCTCCCATTGACAGATAAGATAAAGTTTGGAAGCAAGAAGTTCAAGAAGATGGTCAATGAGCTCTACAAAGAAGCAACGGAATTGTCTAACAACCACAATTGCAAGGTGAGAATTTTCGTGACCCCAAAGAAAATAGACAAGAATTCGAAAATGTATGCTTCTGGCTCCCCCTCGATGGAGTCCGTCGTGAAGGAGTTGGAGGCAAACGCGAAGGCCACTCCCGTTGGTGGTTGTAAACTTGGCGGAGAAGATGCTAATGTTAATCATGAGGGGAAATAAAATTTGGTGTAATTTGATGCATGAAAATTGGTCGTCTTGCCCTAAATTACCAACAATAAAAATTCAGTAATACTATGGTGACTACAGTTTTACAACAACAGTTGTTTGATTAATTCTATCATAGAATTAGCTCTCTTCACAACCCCAATATGAAAATGAAACCAAGGAGGGAATAAACTTCAATACACCCGGTATAACTAATTTTGTCACGTCTCTCAATGGTAATTGGAAAAGTTATGTCATCTCAAATGGTTAAGGTTATGCCTCTCAATGGTTTGATTATGCCTACGGTATGCACATAGTTACGCCTCTCAATGGTTTTGGTTATGTCTATATGTTAGGGGAAATGAATTTGCCACTCTCTTTTTTGTTAACACCACTCCCCTGCAAGTGTATTTTTGCACCAAAAATACACTTGCAGGGAGTGACGTTAACAAAAAAGGGAGTGGTAAAATCAGCAGCCTATGTTACGATCTATTTGTAAAACGTTATGCTTATGTTACGCCTCTAAATGATTTGGTTACGCCTCTCAATGGTTTAGTTATACGGGTGCAGACTATACACATGTGTGTGTATAGACTATAGTAGACGTTCTCACCAAGGAGATATTACAATACTTAAGGAAGGGCAAAATAATGGAATCAAAACACCAATGACAAACCTTTGCACAAACAAAAACACAACACGCTCTCATAAGGTGTGTGGGCTGCACCACACACTAGTGGTGTAGTGTGTGAAGCCTACACACTTTTGTGGGTGTTCGTGCATTTATGTGTGCAAAAGTGTAAAGGGACAACAAATTGTTAGAGCATTTCAAGTCCTTTTTCAAATCTACAGCATGTTATGTTTTACTCAATTTTTGGCTCAAATTTTTAAAGGCTATTTTTTTCTCTCTCAAATTTAGAACTATGTGCCTCTTTAAACAAAGTTTTGAACTACGCCATTACGGAAGCTTAATTTTAATTCCAAATGGGGAGGATAGGATTATCAATACCTACCACCCATGGTATTGCTAATAGCCTAACACCCTATTTTGAGGGATTAATAGTCCAATAGGACTACCAATTCAACCATGCTTTACCAAACCAAGCAAAGGATTAAGGGCCGCCGCCTTATTAGTCCAATCCCATGGTTGAAGGGAGTTATCAAACATATGGGATTGTAATCAGATTATATATGCTCGAGAGAAGCTTCTTTAAATGCTTCAAAAGAAGCACAATGATGTAGCACTACGAGAAACTTTTCTGTATACCAGGGATATATACCAAGGGTGGTAATATTTTTTGCCGGTCTATTTTTAATTTTTTGGCCATTTTCTGATCATATTTGGATAATCGGCTCCGTTCATTTTATATAGTTCAGCAAGAACCTATTCATCCAAAAAATTGTGTTCATCGGACTTTAGTAGATATATGATCAACACACATGAAAATTGCAAAAAAAAAATAAAACTAGGTTGCGATTCAGTGTGGTTTTGGATCCAATTTTGGTTTACTTTAATTTTCATGTGTGCCGATCATGTATCTACAAAAATCTGATGAACACGATCAGTTTTGGTATGGTTAAGGTTCTTGCCGAACTCTACAAAATGAACGGAACCGATCATCCAAGTGTAATCAAAAAATGGCCGGAAAATTAGAAATAGACCAGAGTCACACCAACACCCTTGGTATCTTTATTTGTTAGGGAGGGCAGCTTCTTAGGTTAGGTTTTGGGTTTTCTTTGGGCTGATCTTTATTTGTTAGATTTGGGTTGTTTAGGCCTTTTGGGTGTTTCGACCTGTATTTGTTTCTATCTAGGCATTTTAGGCTCTCAAGTGTTGTTTGAGACTCTATCCCTCAGGCTATATTTTTGAAGTTTTTGTTGGAAACCCCTTCCCTTATCCTTAATAAATTGTTACTTTTGCCGATAAAAAAAAAATATCCTTGATATCCCCGGTATAAAAAAAAAAAGTTTCTCAACACTCTGATTGCCTTGAGGAAAGCTTCTATTATTCCGGTATGAATCTTGAGTAGGTAACCCAGAATTAAGTTGCAACAAACACAAGTCTACATACTATTCATGGGCATGTTCAGAAGAATTTTCAGGAATTGAAAAGTTCAAATAACATTTTTAAAAAGGGAGCTTAATCATTTTGAGCATAATATCGTTCGGCATCCATAATTTGAACAATTGGGAAGTATTTTCGGACTATGTCAATGGTTGATCTTGTCTACAGAGTGATGGTACTTGTATTTACTCTTCATAGAATGCGGTTTATTGCCCTCAAGACTCGAGAGTAGCTTTCGTTGAGATGCAATTATGCAAAACAAAGTGCTCAAAGCCAAAATAGAAACAGTACGGGAATGCAATATTGCCAATATATATCAAATTTCATTGGTTTGAGATGACACTAAAGAGAGGAGTACTATTTTTTGGGGTCCTCCACAGGAACGTAATTCCTATTCGAAAGACGAATACTTTGACTGAGTTGCGGCGGACGGCGTCGACTCTAGGACACCGGAGATGAGAGAGAGAGACTAGTGCATGATGAGAGAGAGGGCGTTTTTTTTTTTAATTAAAGTTTTTTTTTCAGTGATTTCATAAAAAATCAGTTGAATCGGATAGGTATAATTTTTTTAAGATCTATAGATCCTACCAAAGAATGAAACCTGACGCTGCTAGCTCTGAAGGTCAGCTTTTTCCTCTTCCAAGTACACCCGATTTTGATTTGATTCTCTTATATGAAATACAATTAAATACAATCAAGCAAAATCCAATTTTAATCCAATGAAAAAAAAAAAATCAACAATCAATTTAGAAAAAAGGTGGATAGAAAACATACCATTGACTTTGGTATCTAATCGTGCAGCTCGGTTTAACAGTTAGAGCTAGGATCGGATCTAGAATTGGGTCTTCTAAAAAGGGTTCCAAAGATGCTGGTGGCAGGGTCCAGGTCGACAATTGGATTAAAAACTGCTTGCTCGGATACTTCCTCCTATCCTGCGGTGACCTCTGCACCCCACAGGAGGTGGTCATAGGGCAAGCGATGGCAAATCTACTAGCTAGCGAAAAACCCGGTGCTATCGGGCAAAATGGCCTACTTAACTCAGTGGTTAGAGTATTGTTTTTATACGGCAGGAGTCATTAGTTCAAAACTTCAAATCCAATAGCGGAGTATCACAAGGGACTGTCACAAATCCGAAGATTTGGAGTTACAAAGGTGTGGCTGGGGCACATATTGTCTTTTATGACTTGTGCTTCTTGGTAGCTATCTGGCCAATCTTCCTTTCTTTTCTGTTGGGCTAAGCACCACTCTCTTTCTGAGTTATTCCAGCTTCTGGCTTTTCGATGTGGCCCCATTTTCACCTTACTCTCATATACATATGTACCAATATACTCCCTCCGTCCCATTTTCATTGTCCATTATTCCTTTTTCATTTTTTTGTCTATTGTATTTATCTTTCCATCTATAATATTTTTCATGAATTTGACATCTTTGTATTATAGAACAAATTGAAATCTATCAAATAAGATCCATATTGCATATTTTTGGAGATTCACATTGGAAGATATATAAGCGATTGAAAACTGACACGAACATCTAAAAAGGACAATGAAAATGGGACGGAGGGAGTATTTTCTAGACTTGACTGTTACTATACTGATACTGACTCCGCAATTTAGGATGCTATAATGCACACAATAATATGAAATGCAGGTCGTAACCCAGTGCCATAAAGGACGACGGGCAAGCGATGCATCCTAGCCTTTAAAGATTTTGACCCAATTTCAATTTGTCATTGTTGTTCAAAAAGACAAAAAAAATAAAAAAAATTCAGAATAGGAAAGATTCTCCAAAATTTCTCTTAGATTCGAACCCATAGCGAATGATATAATTGGGATTCTCTAGTCTAGTAGCTAAGAGTCTATGTACAAGAGGGGTCTTCCCATTGGTGGAGGGTTTCCAAACCTTGCCTAATTGTTAGTTGAAGACGACCTTTGTAGAGCTCAAATTTAAATAAAAAATTAGAAGATTGAATCAACTACATAATTTGATTTTTTTGCGGGACCATTCAGAAAAATATTTTAAATTTAATAAACAAATTGAATGATTTGCATGAGATCCCAAAATGAGCCCCTCAAAACGGTCTATGCGCACAATCTACGTTGGTAGTGAGGTTGTAAGGGCTAGATGTGGGCATGTGACCCAATTTTACACATCACAAGCTTATAGAACCGAATCAAACATTCAAATTAAGTTTGAAAGCTTAACTTACTTTAAAAATATATTTAAACTCTTTTTGTTTAGAGGACAAATTTTAGTCTCGAACATACTTTTTCCAAGTCAAACAACAGCTCAGACAGAAATAACTTGTCCTCTTTTTAAGATTAGAGCCGCACTTGTCCTTTATTTCATGAGATGAGTATTGCAGATGCTTAATACTCCCTACGTTCTAAAAGAATAATTTACTACGAAAAATGTGCACTTTTCAAATAAAAAAGTCAAAAACTCCCGTAATTAGTTTCTTGAATTTTTTGACATCAAATTAAAAATCTCAATGCACATCTTTTTGTAGTAGACTATCATTTCGGAACAGATGGAGTACTTGAAGATACACAACCAGTTATCGTCCCACGTAGCCTTTATTTTAAGCCCGTTTAGCCATTCGCGGCCCACGAAAATATGGCAACAAAATGAGTGGAAGAAGCAATTAACTCTGCTGGGAGGAAAGTCAGTGTAATTACCAAAGGACTTAACCCCAAAACAAGAAAAAAAAAAAAAAGCATTTAGCAGCAGTGTTCCCTAAAGAGAGGAGCATTTTCTGTACTCCATCATAAGAGTATCGACAAAGCTTAATGGATACTGTAAAAATGCAACCTGAGAAATCTGTGCATACCAGGAGCTTTAAACTGAAGAAACTGCGACTAATTCAAGCCACGGGCCCATTACTCAGCGAAACCAAGACATAATTTGAGCAGGAATAAACATATAAAACTAGAAACCAGTTTTATATTTTACCAGAAACTAAATCGATTACGACCATCTGTTTCCAAAAAACTGACAACAGGAAGCAACAAAATACTTTTGGAAATGTGTTGAAGAAAAGCAGAAATCCCAGAAGCGAAATTAATCGGGGTCTCGAACCATATTCAACAAGAAAAACAAGTGTCGCTCTAAGTGCTTCTTCAATGGATGTTCCTAGAGAGTTGTAGTACAGAGAATTGACCTTCCGTTGAAGCTCAAATTGCAGTCGAGTGCAATTCAAAAACCCTTTGGAAGGCACGTCCGGAGCTACAACAAAACAAGGATTTTACTATGGTCAGTGCAGTGAGATTTGAGAGAGAGAGAGAGAGAGAGGCATAAGAAAAAGTGTCAAACTAAGTCGTGGCAGAGTGAAACAGATTAAATTAGTGGTAGTACCCCAAGTACTTTTCTTTACTTTTACAAGGAGAGCCACTGAGAATTATTTCTTCAAGCAGGCAAAAACTTGGATCCTTTCTTTTCCATGGACTTGGTACGCAACCTCTCCATGAACTGTGTATTGGCTCTGAGTCTCCCCTTGGCATAACGAGTTCAAACCTCCTCTACAAGCTTTTCAGCTTTTCCGGCTTTCCTCAATGAGCGCAAATAGAGTCCTAAGACAATCATTTCTGTTCTCCTCCCGATGTTCAAACCTGACAACAAGACCAATTGGAACAATTAAATCAAAATTTTGCAAGTCTTTAACAAATTCCATGGAGCTCAAATTCAAGGGTTTGCTATGAGCCAAAATGCAAGTCTTTAACAAATGTTTTATACCTTCCAATTCCTGTAGTGAAAATCCTAACAAGTGAATCGATGTGTATTGGGCTTTACCTCTCACTGGTGATTGTTAGCTCATCTTTCCCCGGATGGTATCGCTTTCCAACGAGTTCCCGCAGACGACGAAATTGATGCTTCGAGAGCCCAAGCTCTTTGACAGTAACAGCCATCTTCACTTTTCTGTTTTTGGGGTGCCATGCATCACCACCGGGAGCCAAGACAACACGGGTCTGCCACCTGAGAACTGGCCCCTCACCTGGTGGGTCATCTATATTCTTTTTCTTGTCTGGCACAGAGGTATCAGTACACTGTGGAGGTCCCTCTGCCTCCATCATCTTACCACATTCCAAAACCATCTCATCTTCAAATTCCTTGAAAAGCTCATAACCTTTTTCAACTTCAATCTCCCCCCTTTCAACCACGTCACCTATCTCATTAAATTTCTTCTCCACTTTCTACTTTATCTCATCTGAGAAAATTGCACCGGGGGAAAATTTAACACTTCCCTCATAGAAATAGAATGAATAGCACAATGCTAATATTTCACTGCTACAAAAAATACTCTTTTTTTTATTATCAAAGGAATCGAATCAAACATACTCCAGACAACTTGTATGGGAAAGAAAAATGTTAGACGACTCCATTGTACGTCCTCCTAGCGATAGAATATATAAACCCAGATAACTATCGGAAACCAAATCGAGGGGGAAAAATGACTACAAAAACTAACTTAATGCAGATAAATTAGATAATAACATCCTCCATACGTGGAAAGGGCCATTTTTCCAATAAATTAGAAGTTTCTTCGCACAAAACAGTTCTTCCAAATCATATAATTATTATCTAGCTAGCCCCTAAACAATGCAACAGTAGGAGATGGGACCCTTCTACAACTTTTCCCTTCTTTGGTTTTCAGTGAATGGAGAGTTAGTCAAGGAAAAAATGAAAAGCTGAAGATGGAATCATCGTGAGATGTTAGATCCTTCAAAATCCTACTTCATTTTCCTTAACCCAAACCCTTGATCCAAATGCAGTGTGAGTGGAGAAATTCAAAAAAGAAACATTCATGAAGAACAGTCATCATGTTCTACTTGAGAAGAGTTGCATATAGGGTCAAAAGTTCTAAAAAATGGTAAACGGTCACCAAATTGCAATTGTCCATTCGAATCCACAAGGACTTGGAAAGTGAGGCACACCATCCTAGAAACTCAAATGAGGGGTTCCATTAAAAGATGCCAAGAACAACAAACTGGTTGATAGAACCAAGATATCCATGTAGAAACAAACTACTTGGAAGAAAAGCAGAAGATACAAAGACTCCATTAATATCACAAGAATATAGGATATACCTGGAAGGAGCTTATCCCAGCTAAGCATGTCCTCTAGAATTGCCTCACATTTCCTGGTGTCCATAAGAAATCCTTGATTCATTGCCTCATTAATCATATCTCCCCACTTCTTGTTGTCCATATGGAAGAATTCATCTTTAACCATCCTCTTCTTCACAATATCCATTGCATTATACAAATCATGAATATCTTCATCAGTCTCGTACAACTCCTCAAAATCAGATTCAAACTCATCATCTTCAACATTGTTCTTCTATCAGCTCATCATCGGTTTCCTCATGCTTTCCTGCTAGCTTTCGTTGGATTATTGCTTCAAGAATGGATGGGAGTGCCTCTTCATCACCTTTTTTAAAGTTCTTTTCAATACGTATTTTCAGCTCTGCAACAAAAAGCGCAGATAAGCAAGACTGAAAAAATAATCAGATCTCAAGAAGTTGAGGGAAACACTCGGATACATTTGCACAGGATGAATACTTTTGATAACCAAAGATCCATAAACAGAAGATGTACCCAGTACTATTAAATTACAAAACAGGTAGGACAGAGCTCAACTCATAGATAATGTATGTATACGCATGTATACCAATACAAGAAACAAAATGCCATGTCTTCCATGTTTGAGGGTCAAAATCAAAATGCCATGTGTGGTAGACCAGATTAGGCATTTGTATTTCAAATTTCGAGGGAGGCCATTTCTGTTTTCAAAAGCAATTTCTGGTGAAGATATTACATAATTGTAGGATAACCAGTAACACACATACACAAAAAAGGTGACAGAAACCAATAATAACTCACAAAATATAGCAAGCCGTTAGGGAAGTACAGACACTATGAGTAGATGAATCAACTAAGAATCATGTGCCACTCGGGTGCATTACAGATAGTTAATGCATATGTATGCACAAGTCCTTAAATTTTCAACCATTTGGAGTTAGTAAATCTAGTTTCTTAACATTATGGAAAAGCCAATAGTGCAGAGCAACATGTTTAAACGCAAAAAGAAAAAGAAAAACAAGAAAGAAAAAACTTAATTTTCAAACAAATTCACAGGAAGCAAAAGAACAGCACCTCTGTTGCTGATGTCTTGAACATCCACAGAAACATCCCTCTTTTTCTGGGTTTGGGGCTGCAAGCTAGTTTCTTCTGGAAGGGGGTTAGGGTTAGAACTAGGGTTTCCATGGGGCGAATCGCTTTCGGATGAGAAAAGACTCCTCAAGTTGGAAGAAGAAGAAATCACGTCAGAGAGAGAAGAAATGTGAGAAGGGTTGCTGATATTGGGATTTGGATTGGCGACTGGAAGATGAGAAGGAAGATTGCGAGAGTTATAGAACCACACTCCGCCGAGTTGAAAAGCTCCTCACCTCATGGATTACTACTAGGGTTTTTAGCTTTTGCACTGTTCTTTATTCTTTCTGCAAGTCCCCAAGAAAAGCAGGACAGGGTTATTCAAGGAGAGAAATAACAAA
>BPLS01000281.1:252241-266827 GCA_019656275.1 Rhododendron kiyosumense | reverse complement strand
CAAGATTCATATTACATATTAAAAACATTACGAATTGAAAATTATAAACAATTTCTTTTAGAGGTTAAACGCTCTCAAAAAGTTAAAAAGGGAACAAACAAATCGGGATGGAGGGAGAATCTTTTTCTACTGTGTACGACTTAATGATTGATGAAGTATCATATTATCTTGATTGTCGTTGTACATATATGAATGTAATTTTCCCATCCTAGCAGAAATCTCCATTGATACTCTTTTCTTGGTCTTCTTTTTAAGTTTCTTTCTAAATCTCCCTTTCATTCGCCCAAAAAAGTGCATCAAGATTCAAGAATTGATAAATACAATTACTATAGGGTCCGGCTAAATACAACTGCGAATTTGCTACATGTAGCCAATTTATAAAGAGGAATTCAAAATTTCCTCTTATGAATTGATTACATATAGCAAATTTGCAGTTGTATTTAGCAACACCCTTACTAACGTTGTACTTTCCATGCGTGTCTACTATTAAATGAGAAAATGTGTGTGCATGGGAGGAGAGTAAGGGAAAATTAATACTCGTATGATCAAAAGACAAAATACTCCATCAAATTCCACATTTACCACATTTCACGCGCAAATATTGGATACCATTGCAACTTATATATATCTCTCTTTCGGTTAGTTATTCCCTCACTTCCCACTCTGTATCTACTATACAAACACAGGAGAGAGAGAGAGAGAGAGAGAGAGAGAGAGAGAGAGAGAGAGAGAGCTGCAGAGTGAGGCAATGGACATCTACATTGAACCCACAAGAGGAATTCCATTCGCATTACAAGTGGGTTATTTCGATACTATCTCAGAAATCAAACAAAAAATCCAAAAAGAACAAGGAATACCCATATCCAAACAGACCCTAATGCTCAACCGCGAACCACTCTCCGAAAACCTCAACATCCACCACTCCGACATCGTCGACAGCACCCTCCTTCAACTCCTCGTCAAACCCGGAGCGCCAAAAATCCATAAGGGAAATAGTGTTGAAATAGGAAAAATGGAGAAACAAATGAAGTGAAAATAAAAGAAAGAAAAAAGAGAGGGGGTATGGGAGAGATTTTCCAAAGACAAGCTAGAGAGAGAGGAGGGTCAGAGAAAGCACAGATAGAAAGGAACAAAAACAAAATGGAGATGACATAATGATCGTGATCTTTTTACTCTTTGTTATCATCTTCAAATATCAGTAAAATAAAATTTAACCGATAAAAAAAAAATAAAGAGAGGTGTAACTGTTAGACATAGGGGATGGAAAATTTTGGGAGGCTAGGGTGTTCATTTGTATACTCGGGTTGTATGTAATATGATGATAAGGTTGTAATTAATTATTCTACGTAACGTATAAAGGAAGAGCACAATTTGGTGTCTCTCGAAGCCCTATCACAATTGTGATTTCCACGATTGCCCAACACAGTTGACTATGGAATTAACTAACTGTCGGGGTGGTAATTTTAAATTGTGCTCTCGAAGCCCTGTCACAATTGTAATTTCCACAATTGACTATGGAATTAACTAACTGTCCAGTAATTTTTTGTTATTCTTTTTTTTTTCCCCCCTCGGAAAAGTTGCTGTATTCATATGCAAGTTTCGTTCATACATACTCTTTTAAGAAATCTCTGATGTATTTATCTGATGTTCACATTTTGGACTTCAACCCTTATATGTGTAGTTATCGGGTTACCTATATATATGTAATAATCTATCCTGACAATTTACGTTGTATGAGTCATGACTCCTGAACCAACGTAAAATTGTCGGCACTCGGAAACACACAAAAAATATATAGCCACAAAATTTGACTCGTACATGTATTGTGCGTGCTCCGGCCTCAGACGTTTTGGTTCCAGTCGGCTTTTTTGTATTTTGTTTGTTGTTTTGTGTTGTTTTCTTTTTATATTTACATATGATATGTTTCTTCTGGTTAAAAAAAAAGTGTGAAGAGACAGTAATTTTTTTTTTAACTTCCCAAAAAAAAGGATGGACGAGGGGACCACCGAGGATAGCAAGTAGCAACCCTCCATTGAGCGTGACCAAAAGAAGTCCAGACCTGCAGCAGGCCCGGGAAAGGACCAAAGAGCCATAGTAACTACCACTCCACCAAGGGCTAGTGGACCAAAGCCAAGCCTCACAGGAGGACCAAGTTTGAGAGGTCGTCATTAGAAGCGGCATAGCCAGAAATTTAGATCCGTGGGGGCACCATTAGACATGGTATTAGAATTTCCTATCTTTTACTTGTAGCAAACAACAATAACATGAAAGATATGAACTTAATATGTAAAATTTGCTATAATATACATATATATAACGAGTTTTTATGAAACACAAATATGTATAAAAAAAAACTTTTTTGAAAACTTGACAAATATACTAAGGAGGTAAGTGTCATAAGAGAAAAAATGTGTATAATTTTTGGGATACAACTTGTGATGACCTTTATAATTTGGGGTAATAGTAAAATTATTGAAAATTGCAGTGCCTCAGTGGATTCAATATGGCTCCATCACTGATCATTAGTACAACCCGAACCCATGACCTCTTGGCTACCAAACAGGGTGAGCCATGAGACACCAGGCCACCAGCCCCTGGTGGCCATGAAAAATGAAAATCATCTTGCCAAGAAGAAAATGTGAAGATAAAAAAAAAAAACATACTAGTACTAAAAAAAAAGGAGAAAATGTCAAATATCCATATTTCCCACATTCTCCCGCATACAGTAAATCTGTCCATACAGATTTTTCACGCACAGATTGGGATGTGGAGCTCACTACGAGTCCCACACAAATGATTCGAGTCATTCATTAAATTTAAAACATGTTTTCAAAGGCCTTAGCGAGAAATCAGCTCAATCTGCTACCTATAAGTGCTCGATCCAATCATCGAACTTTTCATTCAAGTTTTAAGATCCTAAAAACTGAATGAAAAATTGGATGATTGGTTCAAGCACTTATAGGTAGCGGATTGAGCTGATTTCTCACGGGAGGCCTTCAAACCATGTTTTAAATTTAATGAACGGCTCGAATCGTTTGTGTAGGACCCGTAGTGGACCTCACATTCTAATCTGTGCAAAATCTGTGCATAAAAAATCTGTGTCATTATTGCTGCTGCTGCTGCTTACCCGCATGTATCGGATACCGTTACAACTTACACATCCTTCTTTCAGTTACCTCACTTCCCACTCTGTATCCACTATACACATGCTTATAGATATATATACAGAGAGAGAGAGAGAGAGAGAGAGAGAGAGAGAGAGAGAGGCAATGGACGTCTTCTTTGAACCCACAAGAGGAATTCCATTCGCATTAGAAGTGGGCTACTTCGATACTATCTCAGAAATCAAACAAAGAATCCACAAGAAACACAAGATACCCACATCCAAACAGACCCTAATCCTCAACGGCGAACCGCTCGCCGACGACCTCAACATCTACCAGTCCGACATCCTCGACCGCACCCTCCTCCAACTCCTCGTCGAACCCGAGACGCCGCGAAAAATCCAAATCCTCGCGAAAATGCCCACGTCCAAACACGGCCTTAACGTCGAGATGAACTCGAACGACACCGTTCGCCGCCTCAAAGAGCTTTTGATCAACCAAATGGACGGTACTGTTCCCATCAACCGACTAGTACTCAAGTTCAACGGCCAAGATTTGAAAGAAGATGGAGGATGGGTCTTGCATGATTACGATATATCAGACGGCTCGGAGATCGAGATGGGTATCAGGCCTTCGCCGGCCACGTCGTCATCGACGGGATCGGGGAATCCGAGCGGTGGGTCCAGGCGGAAGATGAGGGTGATGGTGAGGAGCAAGTGCGGGAGCATGAAGGTTCCGGTGGAGGTGAGGGCAGGGGATAATGTTGGGGTGCTGAGGAATGAGGTGATGAAGCTGGTGGAAAGCGGTGGGTTTTTAGTGCCTGCGGACGGGTTCTTCTTCATATACAAGCAGAATGTGATGGATGAAGATAGGTCGTTTAGGTGGCACAATGTGGGCTCAGGAGATACTATTGAGGTCTTCAATGGGAGTGTTAGTGGTGGATTATGAAACTAGTTAGTAGTATGATTTAGATTAGGAATTTTGTTTTCTCTAGTTTTGTTTTTGCGCGGAGTTAGGAATTTACAGGCTTACAGGTTGTGCCGTTGAAAAGAATCGGTGATCACGTAACGGAATTTTATCTTTGCGATACGCATGCATCGCTAATATTGATGTCAATTTAGAATCGTGAGATGATTGATGCATTGGTGCATTCACATTGAGGTCTTCAATGGGAGTGTTGGTGGTGCATCAAGAAATGAGTTAGGCTCGGATTAGGAATTTTGTTAATTACAGAGTAGTTTTTTTGCGGAGTTAGGGTTTCACAGGCGTATAGGTCGGTGGCCATGTAACGAAATTTTGAATCTCAAGGTGAACGATGCATGGCGGCATTCGTAGATATATTCTGTAGTAGTGTTATTGGTGGATGATGAAAGAATATGAACTCCATTTTTAAGTTGTTTTGTTGCAATGTCGTTGCAACTTAGAATGTGTGATGCACAAATCATGATTACTTAGGCTCACATTTTGTGGAGGGTGTCTTGTTCAAGGAGCTCTTTTTACAATCGTATGTTCTCTCTAAAATGTTTATGAAGCTCTTTTTCAATCGCATGTTTCCTCTGAAATCTTTCTTACGTGTTTATTAGAATCATTAACTAAACCAAATTGTTTGAGCTTGACTTCATACTTGCCTCGCCTAAACATCGTTTAAGATCTATACTTCTAATAAACAAGCTAAACAGGAACACATGTTTTGATCTCATTAAGCATTCAAGTTGCGGCCTGAAGAATTCAAACTACTCTAGCTAGCTCGGTTCACGATTTCGTTAAAAACTCATTCAACGTCAACAAATGAAACAATTTCGAACGCGTTTTTAGAACTCCTTAAGTTTTCAAACCCGGCCTTTAACAACTCAACATTCGACTCGTTCAACTCGTTTCCGAACCCTATTTATTTCTAGTCAGGCCTGTGACTTTGGGAAGAGCTATTGTTTGGATGATACATTAGGCAACTCATTTGTGAGTATTTGACTCTTTTGTGAGTGTTGGGCTATATTAGGCTTGAAGTGCTCTGGTACATCCATATTGTCCCCTTAAGAGAACTAAGTAAAAAGAGCATCGTAGAAAATTTATGAAGTGATCGACCGCCACGTGATGGCCCAATACCCATAAACACCACACATTTCTATAGGGCCCACTTCTAACTGTATAGACCCCACAGAAATGTGTGGTGTTGGGGCACCTTATGGTGGTGCCCTAAGACCGCTAAATAATTACTCGCGTCGGAACTACACCATATCACTTGAACTGCAGTTTAAGACACTGTTAGTCCAACAAAAACGGAGAAAGGGAAACAAATTACACATCACATATTAGACAAACATAGCACCCTGTTCACTTTGTACAGGGAAACAAAAAACCATAACTTGAAAATAGCTTAACTACGTACAATGACAACATCAAAAGCTAGAGGAATGATTTCCACACTGCTACTGTATTGTACATTATATAACCTTCCTTCTACAAAGCCTTTGTCCTACCTACATGGTCCACCTTCATCAAAGATCTGCATACCAGTTTTGTTGATGATGCATGCCCGACCACTCCCGGGAGCATTGGCGTTTAACTCAAAAGACATTCTGGAAAACAGCTGCCGATTAGGCCTGATGTTTTTATCAGGGATGACATGCAACGATATTCTCTATGCTCCATTTGTTTCAGTGGTTTTTTCCTATGGAAACATTTTCAACGAAAACAAGTATTTGGTAGCAGCCGTGAAGATGATGATGGTGCTTGTGGTGGTGGCGGAGTAGCAACTGGTTGGTTGCGGTTGAGTGGTAATGGTGGTAATATTTATTGTCCACAAAGCATTTTCCACTTTTGAAAAGTGCAAAACATATTTGCTGAAATTAACTAATTTTCCATTAAAATTACGTGTTTCTGTGGAGAAAACAACCAAGTAGTTTTGTTTTCCATCGCACAAGTACCAAAAGTACATAAAACGTTAATAGTTTTCCGTTAGAAACAAAAGGGGCGTAGGTGTCCATTTACAAGTTGAACTTATGCTCAGAACGAACTAAAAGAGGAAACAGACCTGTTGAACAAAGAAGCAGCATAATCCAACTTGCTACTCGCACTTGATAGAGCGGTATATGTGGCGGACAAAGAACAAAGCGGCACGGAAACCCACAGCCCCAAGCATGAGGAAGAAACCATAGCAGATGCAAGCCATGTATCCAAAGAAAAAGGAGGTTTGCATGAAACCAGACATATCTGAACGGGCATGATAATAGTATAAGCAGTAGCCATAGATGAACAAGCCAGTTGATCCACCACAAAGGAATGACCTGGTAATGAAAATAAACCATGTACGGGTCAGTGCTTGGAGCAATAACAACCCTCTAAATCCAACAATATCCTGTGGGAATCATTTAAAAAAGGAAATCTGCTTACTCATGCAATTAAGAATTCAACATCTGACCATTCTTAGACAAGGACAGTTCTATAGCTAGTATAATGTACCAAAGTTTGCACTAACCATTTACTGGGTTCCTTGACATTGTACAAAAGTGATATATTTGCATGCAAAATAACGTTTAGTGTAAACAAACCACACTCATACTACTTTGGCCTATAATGTTAAATGGCCCCTTCTACTTATAACAAGTACTCATGCCAGACACTCCAGTCCTCAACACGCAGATAAACCTACGGGATCCGTGACCGATATGTTTAGTTGGACATACACCCAATAAGCATGGTTTGTAACAAGCATGTGTTGTTTTAAGTTCTCATGAACTATACAGAAGGCTCCTCTATTATGCATAAAAGGCCCCAGTGGCACCTACCATTTAGCCAAGACAATAATAGATGGAAATTGAGAAAGAAGAATATTTCAGCTTGTCCTCTTATCCTTGAGATGAGAATAGACGAATCCAACCGTTGGGGCATGTCTACTTGTATTTATCTACCTATATATAATGCACGCTAGGTTGGCCTTCAGAAAGAGAACATAATTGAACCAACTCGAGACATCAAACAAGTTTATGCGGTCAAATCATTAAGATGAAAACTGTTGTAATGGCATATAAGAGAGGGAAAGATAATTAGAAACAAAATAGGAGTATGGGCACAACCGTCCACAAGGAAAAGAAGATAAAGAAGAAAAAAATGAATGAAAACTCGAACAAAGAATCACATTACAAGAAGCAATTAAGTAGAATATCAATTCCTGCAGAGTAGCCTTGTTAACATGAAACAGAATAAAGCATTCGGTAGTTAACAGTTTGCACAACCGTTCAGTTAAGAATGATGCAGAAACAACAAAAACACAATTACTAGTACCTACCTCCACCACCATTTATGATCCTCAGCAGCAAGTTGGAAGTACGTCAAAGCCACGGTAATAAAGGCAGTCACAATCACAAGAATGATGAATACTATAAATAAGATGCTGTATATCGTGTAAATTTTGTGACCCCAAACACTTGCAAATATGTAATAAAGTTCAATGTATATCGCGCTGAAAGGGAGAAACCCAGCCATAGCCATCTGAGGAAGGGCTCCACGATACCAAGGCAACGGTGGGATCTCTCTAGGAAATTTTGCTGTCCGCACAGGAGCTTGAAACTCGGACTTGCTATTCTTTCCAGCTATACCACCCAATACCAGCAAAGGTGATGTTACTAGAGTCCATATAAGAAATATTACCACAATTGTACCAAATGGAAGTGCTGCAGTTGCTCTGTAGGCAATCGCAACAGTATTAAGAAAGCAGAATGTGAGAAACAGGGGTCCACAAAAGAGGCTTCCAGTCAATAACAAATTTCTCACCTGCCAAGTCAAGAATGGAAATTTTGACTAGTGAATTTTCAATAGAAGTTCCAATTACAATAACAATAACTAGTTGTTTGGACAACATGATCAACCTTATTGGCTACAAGTATATCGATGATTACGAAGAAACATATCACAATATACACATAATAAACCAAAGTCAATTTCCTTTACTCAGTTTTTTTTTTTGAACATCACTTCCTTTACTCAGTTTAATCCAAGAATTCTTTTCCCTGGGATGATCAACAAGACAGATTGCGAGAAAGAAGAAAGAAAAAAGAAGAGGCATCAAGTGTGCTGCAGACAAACAAAATGGAATTCCTATGACCATTTTTTTCAATATTCCAAATGAATTTAAATCAAGATTTTATTTATTTATACTAGAGAAATAATAAAGAATTTCTACGGTTTCTGCTTGCATCAAAAACTGCTAAAAGCTTCAAACCAAACCTACCTCCAAATAAAAGTAATGAGATTATTCTACTCTAACAGATACGGACAGGGGACACAAGACGACACGACACGGATAGGCAGACAAGTGGCAGGATATGTTAAATACATAAATATTTTTATATACACATACATGTATCATTCATTTATTACATAAAGATATTAAACTATAACTTTGAAATTTCTTAATTTTATGTAGAATATTTCTTAATTTCAACATAAACTATTACATTTTTCATTCTTAAATTATTTAATATTAGTTTTTAATTTGTTTCACATTACAAATATTACATTTTTACCCCATTCCAAGTTTTGGAAATTACATTACAACCCAATATTCTTAATTTTAACATAAACTATTACATTTTTTATTCTTAAATTATTTAATATTAGTTTTTAATTTGTTTCACATTTCAAATATTACATTTGTACCCCATTCCAAGTATTGAAAATTACATTACAACCCAAAACGTGTCTCCCGTGTGCCCTCTAAGTGTCGGGTACGTTAGTGTGTATAAAACATGTCCGACTTAGAAAAAAATAAGTAAAAACTTGAACACAATTTTCCATGTGTCAGGAAGTGTCTGAGAGTGTCCGTGTCTGACACATCTGTGGTACGGATACACAAAGGCCCTGAGACGTGTCCGTGCTTCTTAGCTTCTACTCCTCATAACTGGATTTCCATAAACATTTGAAAGAATAATTTCTTCCTGCAAATACCACATTTCCACCCCTATTCACTTCCAACGCCCCGAAATCAAAATTGTCCCTCCGCCCTCTCTGCTCCTGTGCTCCATGTTCCAAATGGAGTTCAGAATACAATCAGCACAGAACCTATAATTACCAAAATCCAAACCAACGCCTTAAAGTGAACTCCTTCAACGTCTGTACTACTCAATCAAATCACACTCCCTCCTCATGAGAGAGAGAGAAGGGGGGAGGGAGGAGTACTGAGTACAACAACTAAATTACCAATGTCAATTGTCAACAAATTTTCGCACAGATTTGACAGAAATACCATTGTCAACTGAAACTACGCACATTTTGCCAGTCGTTCTTACAGAAGCCTAGTTTTCTACTGTACCAAGGGGATAAGCACCATAAAATAAGTATTTTCCCAATACAAAACCAGGACCATCATCCAACAGAATGCTTGATGACCATTAAGTTCAAAGCTAAATTTTTCAAAACACAAGCATCCCATTAAACCATGCTTACAATATAGACAAAATAACTTGACAAGAAATAAGAAATGTATGCTTAAGAGCCAGATAGAAAGCTTCAGCACTGTGAGAGTGAGACTAAATGCCTCTCACATGGACACATCTAAATGTATTAAGTAACAAGTACCATTGACAATATGCACCCATGACCCAGCTTTATTTCTGACATTTCTTTTGGCAACCACCCAAGCACGAACATGGGATAAGGTGCCTGAGATCCTTTGACATGCCTTGTAAAATATGTGTACCTTAATGCCAAGTTAATATGTTCCCTCCATTACATGGTTGCTTCAAGATGAGTAGAGCGCCCAAGCTGAAATCTCCATGTTACATGAAAACACAATTTTACGCTGGGAACAGAACAAAGTATGTTCATGTCTCCCTAAATTCTTAGGATTTGGGGACTTCATGACCAAACAGACCAAAAATTGACACATGCACCTAATTTTGGGCAACATAAGCATAGCTAACTAGTACCCTATCCAGAGCCTGCAACTAGCGAATCGGATAAATAGCTAAAGTATGCAATGCTGAAACAAACTCTCAACAACGTATCTGAAAAACATAGGCGATAAAGAAAACTCATGTCTACGTACCCAGTTTGTTCCTTCAAGCTGGCAATAGAAAGAGGTTGCAGTATAGCCTGCTATCCCAGACGTGAGTGCGTATATAACAACGAGGGCGGTAAACAAAGCTCCACGGTTGTACGGATAAAAAACGCCAACAAGAGCAAGTACAAAGATGAAGATAGTACTGAAAAACAAAAAATCATGGTTACCAAATTGCTAAAAAAAACTCTGATTAAGAGATATAGGGGGCAAAGGGGAAAACTTTGCTCATCAATTAGTGACAAGCAGAGATAAAAATGATCATATAAAAAGCTCTGAAAAGATAATTACAGGGCGAACAGCTGGGTGCCAGAACCAACAGCAGCAGCTAACAGAGATTTGTACTTCGGGAACCTGAAAACGTCACCATGAATATACTTCCACCCGGTTTCCTCTTGATCATCAGCTGTCTCCTCATCATGAGTGTACCTTTAAGGTATGAAAAGACGTAGCTTACAAATAACTTTAAAAGAATTTTTCAAATGATTGCATGTGTTTAAGCACTGATATTAAGAGACGGGGAATATTCCTTACTTGACAAAATCATTCTTCAGAACTCGCATGAGAATCGTGGCAAGAAAACCAGTTAAAAGGAGAACTGTCACGCAAGAATTGATTATCGAAAACCAATGAATCTCCAAGTGAAATGGAAGTGAAGAAGAATGCGAGTACTTCTCCATCCTTTTCTCAAAAGGAATCCTTGTTTCCTTCCATTTCACAGTGTACATGAAGTTTATATTAACTTCCTTATCCTCAGTAAGGTCAACAAGGGCATTCGGGTCAGTTTTCACATTGATCTCAATTACACGATCCATGTTGTAGAAGACCTCGAAATGAATATGATTAAATAGGTAATATTTGTAGTCACTAGGGTCAGCTTTGCCTTCCTTGTCAACCTTTCCTATAAAACCCCAAATGGGCAAGTCGTCGTAGTACATTTGGAAGTAGTAATCTTTTATGACAGCATTTCGGAACTGAACAACATCTTCCTTCTTTAGCTTCTTCTTGCAAACAATTTCAGAGTCTTTTTCACCTAAAAAGTCAAGTTTATAGGGTGCCGTGACCAGCCGATCCCCATTCAACACTTCACCAAGAGCTTCTGTTTTATCTTTCACAACACCTGAAATTGATACCCCATCAGAGAATAAAAATTAACAATCAGAGAGAGAGAGAGAGAGAGAGAGAGAGAACCTGGTGAACAGAATGGGAGATCGAAGTAGCGGTATGTTTCACTAAATCAAAAAGACATACCAGTATTTGATTAGTCAAGAAAATGAAAGAAAAATAATAAACAAGAGCAGAGAACGATATCGTACCACATGTTTTTTTGAAGCTAGCTATCCATGTTACACGTTACTGAACTTTAGAGATTAATACTATAAAACAACTTGGAAATGATTAAAATGCACTATTTGTTGCTTGGACAATGACTGACCATGAAAGCCAGAAAACATAGAGAGTTGTTTAAGAGCTTGAAAGAATATCCAAAAACTTCAAAATTATAAAGTTGCAAGAACTGAAAAAACGACTTAATTTTATTTGCAAAGTTTATCTCTCATTCTTAAAATAAACAATACATTCAGTACAGAACTGCTAGAGTTTTTCAATAAAGAAATTCATTTTTGCTTTTTTGGTTGTACTACATTAGTAGTCTATTAGAGAACTGAAACACAATACTACAAGCTAGGGAGAAACATATTTCAAAGTTGTGACGATGTATTTGTTGGACCAGCATTAAATAAGAACCAAGAGAGAGAACTTCACCCTTAATTCCCTTACATCAGTCATCAGGCAAGGGGCCTTACTTATTAGGACATTTCAGCCTAAACGGTTGAAGTCGTTGATGTCTACCAGCTGAGTTAAAAGAACTACGTTGACTTTTTTGTTTGCTTTGGGTTGAAATAAATTTGCTTAGATTTAGTTCACTTTCCCAACGGTAAGGTTGCCTCACTATGCCATTGTGGGTGCAGGTTTGAGTCAAGGAAGGATACGTACATCCAGCCCTTCCCCAACCCCAGACCAGACCCTCGTGCACGTGTAACACCTTTTTACTTCACTTTCCAAATCTGTCGGTAACTGCATAACCCTACATAAACATATACATATACGTGTAAATATAGATACACGGTATGATCTATGACCCATGCACATGATAATGTTTCTTATCCCAGTGTATGCTGTGCTAGAATATATATCATCTCTCTTTTTGGATAAGTTAAAACAAGTAGAGTCATAGGCTTTAATTCCCATCTTCTAAGAAATAAACCTAGTTTTGGAACTAACGGACTTGATAAGGCAACCGGAACACCATAATTCCATTTTAAAAACCAGGCTAATCCAATTATTCATACAATTGTGCTTCAAAAGAAAGCACGCCACTGAGCTATGTTACATGGACTCGGGCGCGAGTATCGGTTGCACCCAGTCCAAGCGTCGCACCTTCCTAAATCTTATGATACTGGGATATGTGTCCCCAAATTGGATATAGGCATGACCGTATGGGGATACTTCTTGAAAACTTGTTTGTAGGTCATATTGCATAATTCCACAAATTATACTATTTCGAAAGGTATTTAAACAGAAGGGGTTAAGAAAAACATGTATTTGCTATTTATGGTCCCTGTGAAATACTCGAAATATTGCTTTTCTAGCTAATTTGATATTCATTTTTTTGTAAATATCATAACAATTAGAGATTCCAAGTGTCCAAAATGGATACGGGTGTCGGACACATCAACACGAGTACTTGAGCCAAAATGAATGATCCATGTAACATAGCCCCTGAAACGCACCTATTTTGTTTTTCATAACTCAGGCGTCCGAACCAGTTTACGCATATATTAGTTTTTACTAATAACTCAGTCTTTCGAGCCAACTTATGCACATATTAGATGAGGAAGACGAACAAAATCACAGCGCGGAGCCGCGCATATTTTGTTTTCATTACTCAAGGTGCCTGAGCCTGCTTACACATATATTAGGGTAAGCATATATCACGTTTTCTAATAACTCAGTTGTTCGAGCCAGCGCATAGTAGATAACGAAGAAGAACAAAATCATACCGTGGAGACACACATACTATTTTTTAATAACTCAGGTTAATAATTCAGGTCTCCGAGCCAATTTACGCGCGTAATAGTTAACGGAGACGGACAAAATGAGACGATAGGAGGGGAATAGATCGATTACCTAGGGTTGTGGAAAGGGCCGACCTTGTTGGCATAGAGAGGGACGGCATCTCCGATGTTGTATTTGTGATCAGACGCGTCTGGCCTCACCTGAGTTGCACTGCACATGATGGTGAGAAGTGCGACGGCGACGAACCACCAGTCCATCGTCTTCTTCTCCGTTTTTCGCTGGACAGCTCTTCCACTAGAAGGTTCCACTGCAGGAGAGAGAGAGAGAGATTCCTCTTGTGTTGTGGGGTTCGTAACGGAAGCAGTGAATGAGGAGTGGGGGAGTGTGTCCACGCGCTTTCCTAGAGAGTGGAGAATGTATACTATTCGACGCGACTTCTAAACGTCAACGCCGGCAAAAATCAAAAATTCTAACAGCAGAGACAATCCGCAGGGACAACGTGTTTGCCCCATTTTGGATCCCGAAAAAATCTAGAAAAATATCCATAAATTTTTGAATATTATTTCATGGGGTCCTATAAAAAATCAGCTCCAACGGATATCGGTAAATATTACTTTTGGATAAGTATGGGCAAAACTATCATTTCGCCCCTACTTATCCAAAAGTAATACTTATCGATATTCGCTGGAGCTGATTTTTTACAAGGCCCCATGAAATAATATTAAAAAATTTATTAATATTTTTCTAAATTTTTTCGGGATCCAAAATGGGGCCAAACGCGTTATCCCTGCGGATTGTCCCTGCTCGTAGCAGGACTCGGCAAAAATCTATAACCTATAGGAATGTGTGTGAGCCTCACAAGTCACAAGCCTCTGAACTCACATTTCTAATTTCTTGAATTTTTAAATTCTTGTTTTAAATTCTTATTGTTTTAAATTCAATTTTTCTAAAAAACTCACAAGTCACAAGCCAGTCTGCCCACACCACTTATTTATATATATTCCCACCTTTTTTTTTATAGGCATATATATTCCCACCTCCAAACTCTAATAGCAAATCCCACATTCTTCGGAATTATCATTGCACGCATTTTGAACATTCATCCCGACTGATGAAAACATTTCTAATATTTGTCCCCCACTGATAATTTCCATGATCTCACTCCATGGTTTGTTGCAAGAATTTGTTTAGGGAAATTTAAGCAACAAGTTCGGTTTCATTCTTCACAAGAATTTTGTTGGCGGATTTTCGAGTACCAAATACGGGTCTAATTATTACGAGAATTTGTTCATGAAGCAAATAACATTTGCTCAAAGGTCGGTTTCCATTTCCAAACTACATACCTACGCA
>BPLS01000281.1:237697-251841 GCA_019656275.1 Rhododendron kiyosumense | reverse complement strand
TTATTTTTTCTTATATTTTCAGAATATGTAATAATTTCAGAACTTTCCGACATTGTTTTTTTTCCTTTTCCTAGTAAGGTTAGGGTTTGCATCGTATTTAAGGAGTTATAAGCCTTAGGGCTAGATAGTTTTTGATTATTATTAATTGACAAAGTGTCTAGAGAGAGTTTCATAAAAGAACATTATGGATCAGTACAATTTTTTATTTTTGGATAATTGGTCAGTTGGGAACGATATTGCAAATGATATTCCTGGTGGAGAGAGCAGGTTCTATATTGGGCGTGATTACTCAAATATAGAAGTTTAAAAAAAATGACAAATAAAAAAACAAAAACAAAGAGATAATATATTGGGCCCAAAAAAATCATTTAATTTAAACACATTATTTCATATTCAATATTAGACTTGTTTGATAAGTTTCGTTGAATAGATTTCAAATATATAAAATTTATTTAAAAAATACGTGATTTCAACCTCTTCGAACAGTTTATATATTAAAAAATATGGTTAAAAAATTAAGTATTCCAAATTTTAATCCATTTGAACCGATGGAAAGATTTTTTATTTTTCTGATCATTTTGTCCTAGATAGTCATAATTAAATTTTGACTTTAGAGCTCTTGTTGATTAACCCTAAAAGATATTTGATTCTACGACTTTCTTAGGGTTCATCAACGAGAGCCCTACAGTCAAAATTTAATTATGACCATTTAAGATAAAATGATCAGAAAACTAAAATCTTACCAACGGTTCAAACGGATTGAAATTTGGAACATTTAATTTTTCAATCTTTTTAGACTGTTTAAACTACTACAAAAATATAATTTTTCCGTTTTACATTATTTCACCATCAATATTAGACTCGTTTGATAGGTTTCATTGAGTAGATTTCAAAAATCTAAAATTTATTTTTAAAAAAATAGGTGAAAAAAAGTTATTAGTATTTACAATTTTATAGAAAAATAAAATAAGAGATAGAGAAATGGGAGAGAGAGAGCAAGTGGATGGGGATGAAACGGGAAATTTCATGGGATGGTGTCGGACTCCCCTGATAGAGGGGGGGCGATTAACAGCTGTCCTCTCTCTCTCTCTCTCTCTCTCTCTCTCTCTCGTTTATTTCAAATCGGATTCTAAAACTCTCTCTCATTCTTTAAAACCTAATTATATAGTAATTGTTCCTTTCTTTCTTTTTTCGGGTTTGAAATTTTTTTAGGCATTAGAAATTTTCACGGTATTTGTAAGAATACAAAGATGGAATAAAGAAATATATATTTATCTTTTGTTTAGTCTCCTTTCGATTATTCACCTAACAGTTGGACCTAATTTCGTTATGGTCATCTACATAATAAGATAGAAGGATTTTTGAATCTTATGTGCCACATAAATCTAACAGTCTAGAGTGATCCATTGAATTCAATGACGTAGATCCTAGAGCTGGCCATTTTTTGAAAAGATCCAAATCAATCAATCTCTCTCTCTCTCTCTCTCTCTCTCTCTCTCTCTCTCTCTCTCTCTCTCTCTCTCATGTTTATTTCAAATCGGATTCTAAAACTCTCTCATTCTTTAAAACCTAATGATATAGTAATTATTCCTTTCTTTCTTTTTTTTCGGGTTTGAAATTTTTTTAGGCATTTGGAACTCTAGAAATTTTCATTATGTTTGTAAGAATACCTAGATGGAATAAAGAAATATACATTTATCTTTTGTTTAGTCCCCTTTTGGTCATTCACCTAACAGTTTAACCTAATTTCGTCATGGCCATCTACATAATATGGAAGAACAGTTTTTGAATCTTATCTCTTTACAAATCCTAACCATTGATTTACTCTATAAATCTTACGGCTTTCTCTCTCTCACTCTCAAACAATATTAATTGCACAATTACCACTAATTAGATCTCACGTTGCGCTATACCTTCAGGTACGGGCAAATCCTAGTTCATAAATAATCCAAAAGAGTTGAAAATAGGTTCTTTGAAATTTGTTTGAAGTAATAAATTGCTCCAAAAATATAATCAAATTCTGGTGTGTTTACCAAGCGAATCAATATCAATTATTAGCCACTCTCAAGTAACGTGAACTGCTTAACGATCTCCACAAGATATTCAAACTCGATCGATCTCAAACAAAAATTTTAACATACCAACGCAATTTGAACTCAAATAGTTTGTCTCGTTAATCAACTCTACTAGAACTTCAAATTTGTAATGAAAAGAAATCGATTGGGAACTTCAAAGCCGCGTCTGCTGTTACAAGAAATGAAAAAAAAAAAAAGAAGAAGAGCAAAAGGCATCTTTATTTTGAACACTGCAACATTTGCATTTTCTAAATGGGACAAAAATAAGTTACACAAAATGACTAAAAACTAGGATACCAGTGTAAAATAGATGATGTCAAAAAACGGAGTCGTTTCCAGTTTTCATGAAACACAGTCGTATTCAGTACAAGCTTCCTCATTCCTCAGAAATCCTGCTTTCCCACATGTTCCTTATGATCAATGATCCGGCTGCACATTTCGTATAGAGCAAGCCGCTGGACGTAGAAGGCTAACCATCCAATATTCTACTCGCATTTGATTGAACGGTAGATATGGCGGACAAAGAACAGAGATGCACGGAATCCTATTGTTCCGAGCATGAGAAAGAAACCATAGCATATGCAAGCCATGTAGCCGAAGAAGAACGAGGTTTGCATGAAACCAGACATATCTGATCTTGCGTGGTAGTAGTACAAGCAGTAGGCATATATGAATATACCGGTTGATCCACCACAAAGGAAAGACCTGATAAGAACACCAAAAGGATGTGTAAGTGCTTCAAAAAGCACATCAAATCCCAAAAATGCCGGGAAAAACCCAAAAACCAGCCACGGTGTATCAAGCACCCATTGGCATATAATAATCTGAAAGGGAGACATTATGCATATAGCAATTGCGAATGTAGTACCGGGACATACATCATGACAAAAAGAACTGATCTTTTAACAAACAGGGCAGTGAAAACCCACCAGTGTGTTCATGTTTCCCGAGTTTGTTAAACTGTAGCAGGTCTCCTACAAATAACCACCTTTGGGGTGAATTACTTGTATAATCCATGATTCTCACATATACTTTCTGTTTTCTCTACACCACATGGAACAAGTACTGTTTTTTTTTTTGTAGGGAAAAAAATCGACCCAATATCCAGATCAAACAAGTTACGAAAATATTCGTAGAGTGAGGTCAAATGGAAAACTAAATTCATCACATTGAAAGGGAGACAATAAGCAAACCATTGGACTGAAAAGTGGCTAATGTACCAATTGATAATTTCATTCTGAAGAAAATGTAAAATAAAAACTCATGAGATATACTTCACAACTCACAACACAGAAATAATAGAAACTGGTGAACTGCGCACGTACCTCCACCACCACTCGTGATCTTCAGAAGCGAGTTGAAAATATGTCAAAGCCACCGTAATAAATGCAGTCACAATTACGAGAATGATGAAAACTACAAATAAGATGCTGTATATGGTGTAGATCCTGTGACCCCAAACACTGGCGAATATATAGTAGAGTTCAATATAGATTGCACTAAAAGGCAGAAACCCAGCCATTGCCATCTGAGGAAGAGTTCCACGATACCATGGCGATGGGGGGATCTCTCTCGGATACTTTGTAGTCCGTACAGGAGCCTGAAACTCGGCCTTGCTATTCTTTCCAGCTATACCACCCAAAACTAGCAAAGGTGATGTGACTAGAGTCCATATAAGGAGTATAACAGCAATTGTACCTACTGGCAGTGCAGCTGTGGCACTGTAAAAAATTGCAACGGTGTTAAGGAAGCAGAACGTGAGAAGCAGAGGCCCACAGAACAGGCATCCAGTCAACAACAGATTTCTCACCTGAAAAAGTTAGGGTTGCAAGTTGGATCAGCACATTTCCACTTGATTTGGGTAGCAGTGAGCATGTCTAAAAGTAGAACAACGGCAACAGTAGGACATTGGCTATGCCGTATATGGTGTAAAACCCATTTCACGAAAACTTCCAAAAGAAACAGAAGTTGGATACAATTTGATGATTTTGGAGAACAGATATTTACGAGCCATTACTACCATGACACAAGAATGAACACCAAGGTATCCACCCCAATCACCAAGCAACGAGACCTCAGTTGCAATGTCATTTGAAATGGTTTAACAAGTCTGTACCTGACACTAGGCTGAGATAAAGCAATCTTACTGCCACTATATTTTCAGATATGAAAAAAGTGCCCTCTTCCTCTTTGATGTCAATGCTTAAATATGCTACAATGTTGAACGAAGTAGGAGGATTTCTCAACTCAATATTATCACGTTAGCTTTCCATGGTCCTATATTACGTAAAGAGGAGTACTTTACGATAATTTTTACTAAACCTGTCTCTCGCGATAAATCAGACTCTCTCATCCTATTACTGTCAAGACACACTAATACAAGAAATCCAAACTATGCGCATGGTGCGTGAACATCAGGAACTTGATGGGACAAGAAACAAATGTGAGCCCAATTATATGTGAGAATATTATCCAACACAGTTCAGAGATCCACTAAGTACAAACATATAGAATTTTTTGTCTTTCCATCTTTCTACTCTTGTTGAATCCGAAAAAGTTTACAAACATGACCAAGCTGCAAACACAAGGCTAAACAAAGTTGATATAAACTGGGCACAACTCTTGAAAGTAAATCAAGATAACAGCACAATAACGTCCAAGGCCACATACCCAATTTATTCCTTCCAGCTGGCAATAGAAAGTAGTCGCTGTATAGCCTGCAATCCCTGATGTTAGCGCATATATGACAACCAGTGCAGTGAACAGAGCTCCCCGGTTGTATGGATAAAAAACACCGACCAATGCTAGTATGAAGATAAAAGTTGTACTGACAGAAAATGCAGAAAAGACAAAAATCAGTCACTGAACAAAGTGACTTGCACAATCAAGCTGCATCCAATAGAACAAGACAGCTTTTAAAAACATATTTACAGGGTGAATAGCTGGGTGCCAGAACCGAGAGCTGCAGCAAGCAGTGACTTGTACTTTGGGAACCTAAAAACATCACCATGGATGTACTTCCACCCAGTTTCTTCTTGGTCATCAGCCGCCTCCTCATCGCCAGCGTACCTTTGGTCAAATAAAAACATATGCATATAATCACGTAAAATTACAGAAGAACATGGTAATATAAAACAGATGACAAGTGTTCCTTACTTGACAAAATCATTCTTTAGGACTCGCATGAGAATCGTGGCAAGAAAACCAGTCAAGAGGAGAACTGTCACGCACGAATTGATTATTGAAAACCAATGGATTTCCAAGTGATGAGGTTGCGAAGAAGACTGTGAGTACTTCTCCATCCGCTTTTCAAAAGTAGTTTCAGTTTCTTTCCACTTGACGGTGTACATGAAATCCGCATCAATTTCCTTATCCTCGGTGACGTCAATAAGGGAACTAGGGTCAGTCCGCGCATTAATCTCAATAACGCGATCCTTATTGTAAAAAATCTCAAAATACAGACGCCTAAATAGGTAGTATTTGTAATCCCTAGGGTCAGCTTTGCCTTCCTTGTCAACCTTTCCTAAGAAACCCCAAAGGGGCAAATCATCATAGTACATTTGGAAGTAGTAGTCTCTTGTGACAGCACTTCGGAACTGCACAACTTCATCCTTCGTCAGCTTCTTTGTACAAACAATCGCAGATTCTTTGTCAACTAAAAAATCAATTTTATATGGGGCACTGACTAACCGGTCTCCATTCAATACTTCACCCAGAGCTTCCTTTTTCTCTTTGACATGATCTGGCATAAAGACCCAATCTCACGTAAATTTCCACTAACGAAAACAAACAATTACTGGAAAACATTAAGGATAAAAAAGGATGACTGTTTTTGAACCTGGAACACAGAAAGGAAGATCAAAATAGCGGTATGTTTCACTGGAAAAAAGAAGGAACACCCCATTAGCTGATCATCAACAAAATATCTCACATTAAAACTAACCCCATACAAAATCAACAAAATGTAATGCAATATCTTTCATTGTGATTTTCCCACTAAATCAGACGCATAATTTACTATCTATCTTGAAGTGGCTCAAATTCAATTGATAAATAAACCAACACACTCAACCCATTTCATTGCAGTTCAAGATATCCATATTACAAATTCTTACAAGACTGTTGACACAATGACACAATCAATTCACTAGTAAAATAGAATGTTCTCTTACGTAGCTCATCTCTATGACCTTAACGGCTTAACCATATAATTGCCTGTATGGTTTTATAACCTTCTTTATCTTGTGTTTTTTCTAGGAGTGATGATATATTGCAACCCTCATTTCAATTGTCCCCCTTCCCTTTACGTGATTTTCAGCATATTGAGGTCGCCTAACAGCAAACCAAAATGCAGCCTATTTCATAAGTAGTAATATCAAGTCATCTTGGGCTCAACTGAACTCCAAACTCCAGCCTGATACGAGTTCAAATGAAGAAGCTTTTTTACGGACGATCTAAACTCGAGCATGAGAATGCTATTTCTAATTTCTTGAATTTATTGGATTACACAACCTAGGTTTCTTGCAAATCACGAAACACGATGCCGTGGATAGACCTCACAGGTCAAAACTCAAAACAGATTCAAGTAGCCGATCCGAATTGATTGGGACCAAGGTTTTAAATATCGACCGTTATGTCTCATATCGGCCAATACATAACGGTTTGTGAGTCATCCGATACCATTACACCCCGATATACTGGTGATATGACAAATCACATGCGTCACCGGTTCCCATTACGTATTAGTTGGTTTCTAATTCAAGGGGCCGATACTCGACTGTTACAAATGATTTGAAGTAAAAAATTACTTCACAAAATTACGACCACAACAACCGATTTCTGTTACATATCACTCGATATTTCCACGACTGTTACACCGCGACCGTTACCTTGAAGTGTCCCCATACAGTTATTTAAAACCTTGATTGGGACTTAAGGCGTGATTTGGTTTAGTCATAGGTAATGCATACTTTGCTCTGATCCTGATCCACCACCTACTGGGCCCCAACACATAATTTCACAAATACCATTTTGTATTTGTATCCAACAAGATTCAAAAAGCATGCACATTCAGTAAATATATCCCAAAAAGTCAAATGCTAGGAAAGTACTTGCAACTGAGAAGAATATATCATGATAAAAATCAAATGATGGTGGATAGCTATCAAGATCTGCACCTAGGGTTTTGAAAAGGGCCGACTTTGTTGGCGTAGAGAGGGACCGGGTCGCCCTGGTTGTACCTGTGATCCGACCCGTCCGATCTGACCTGCGTTAGGCTGCAAGTTACGAGCAATGATATTGCGACGGCGGCGGCGACGAAGAACCCCGTCATTTCTCTCACGAACCCTCGGGGAGTTCTAGAGAGAGAGATAGAAGATGAAATGTAGAGACAGAGAGAGAGAGAGAGATAGCACAGGTGCAATGCAAGCCAGGCCTCCAATGGACGAGTACATGTAGAACTGTCCAACTGTAGAAGGAGTATAATAGTGGAGGTTTGATTCAAACGCAATTCAAGGCAGGTTTGATTCAAGGCAGTGCAATGCAAGCCAGGCCTCCAATGGATGGTATTTTTTGTCTGCAGAGTTGACCCTAAAGTCACATAATCAGCTCGCGGGTGCAAAAATAAGAGCGCGAGCATGAAAGTTTTTCCGAACCACTAAAATTGATGAGAGCGTGAGCGTGAAAGTTTTTCCGAACAACTAAAAAATTGATGAGAGCGAGGGTTGAGAACGTAGGCGATAGGCGTTGACTATTTTGAAAGATTATATGTGACTAAGGTTGGAACTTAATCAAGCATTTTTATTTTAGTTTTTGAAATGGAAAATGCTAACCTCAGCTTATTGGACAATGGTTAATGTGCCAAAATTGCATTGATATCTGTGAAATGTGTAAATGTATCAAAAAAATACATTGATATATGTGAAAAGAACATTGAATTTGTTTGACATTAACTGTGGATTATGTAATACTTATTGGGTTGAAGATAGCAAAAACCGTTTTGGAATTAATGTCCGCGTGTATTCTTAGATCTTACAAAAAAATTTGTAAGACTAAAGATTTGTCTTGACGAGAAAATTCAAAAAGAAATTTTTTATAATTATAGTTCTAAAATTTTGATTAAAAATGAAAACTCGAAACTGGTCTTAACTTTTTTAATTCTGGTTCATATTTTTAATGTTTTCTATTCTTTTCTATCGAGGCGAATATTTAATTTCGAAATATTTTCAAGCATAATAAAATTCTCCGAAATGTTTTTCAAGCATAAAAATTCTCCAAATACTAAAAGCACCAACTTATCTTTGAGTTGACTTTTGTTTATTTTTTTGCTCTTTTTTACCGCCCTCGTGGAAAGTGAATTAGACTGTTTGGTTAAGAAGTCATGTGTTGGGGAGTTCACACGTGTATCCCGTCGGAGATCCGGACCGTCCAAACGTGTTTTGGACGGTCCGTATTCTAGAGAGGGAAGGAAGATAGAGAGTGGTGGAGTAGGGAAGAGAGAGAATAAATCTTAACCGTTTGGAATCGCTAACGAGTACCGTCACATGATACCGCTCGACACCCAAAAATTTATGGTGTTTATCAAATACTAATTGTTTTCTAAGAAAGAGAATGAGCACATGATTAGTTTAATTAATCCAACTTGGGCGCTATTTGTGACCCCTTCACATGCCTACGAATAAAATAAATTCGATGCTCAGATGGCATTCTTTTACCTTATACACAGTTGACTTATCCCATGACCAAGATGTACAAGTACAACCAAACGAATTAAAAAAAAAAATTTCAATTTGATTTCTTTGATTTCCCTTCTTTTCCTATGAATTTGTTTCCTCTTGGATTTGCTATTGGTAGGGAGAAACTTGCAAAAAAAAAAAAAAAAAAAAACCGAGTTTAATAACGTGACTAGAAATGATGGAATTAGTAAGGATTGGAATCGAGTTCGCACTACCAGGGCATTAATATGCTGTTTTCATAGATCCAAGCTTGTGTTTGTTTTGCGTAGTACTGTAGCTCTTGTTGATATGTGCTATAGGTTGGAGGGGATTGTAGTTGGATTGGCAGCAACGAGGGATTAATAGCGAGATTGGTGATTCGGTTTTAATGTAGAAATCGTATAGGAATTATTATAATCATGTTTTGTGTTTTTTTTTTTTTTTGGAGGAATAAAGAAACTTAGATCCCATCCTTTGCTAGTCCCCCATTTTGAGGGATTTGATGGACTCGTAAGCCTTTCTTTAGAAAAAATGCAACCAAATAACGGATTAGTGGACTTACGGAACCCGTAGTCTAATGACTTCAATCCCCCTCTAAAGAAGGCATCGAACAGAGATTGTTCCTCAAGATTAGTTGAGGTGTGCACAAATTAGCCCGAACAGCTGAGTTTAACAAAAAAAACCCAGAGATTTTATTACCATTCCATGGCAAGTGCTTGTTTTGAAATTGCAAATGAAGGATGAGATTTAAAGCTTGGTTTCCATTTTCACCTGTGTAAATGACAAGTCATGTGCAGCACAAGACAAGGCCAAAAAGGCTAATATCATGGCCTAAACCATTGAACACTCTTTACAAGATCAATAACTGATCTTTTATTATTATTATTATTATTATTATTTGAACAGAACTTGAAAAAAATTAAAACCACAAAGAGGTCTGAAAAACAGTTTTCGAATGAGGTAATATAAACAAATTTCCAAAAACTGCTGAAAAAATTAATTGAATGAAGAGTATTGTGAAACGCAGAAAATACTTTTTTCCCGGTCGCCCTTAAGCTTGCCTCGTTATCTTCTTCTAGCTCAGAGGAAGAATGGATAAAATGCTATCAAGGGGTGGGGGGCTAGCTAGTACTCGTATTACAATTTACAAAGGAAAATCCATTTTGGCTTCAAAAGAGAAGAAATCCTTTGGACAGGTAGATTCACACATCTCTTACAACCGACATCTGAGCATCTCGATGATAGGTTGGCCATTGTTTCGTTTAATGGTTAACCTAGGCAATTTCGTCTTTGTCCTAAAACCCATGCACCTTGAATTCCTAATACTATTATTACTACTAAATTACATAGTCCATCTGGGGAACCTTGAATTACTTCTACCTAAGTCCATGTGGGGATTATGAATCCACTCATTGGACTTGGGCCTGATTGCTGATTTCATGGCTTCATAGTCAAGACTGCTTTTGGGTTACCAAACAGGGGATTGGTGCCCCTTGAGATTGTTAGTCTAATCCTTGCCTCAAGAAAAAGGGAAAAAGACGGCAGATGACTCGTTTTGAAAATCAATACCCGTTAAGGACATTTTCAGCATTAACAAATGTTTTCAGCATGTTCTTGGCGGGTATTGATTATCAAAACACGTCATTGGCCGTCATTTTCCCCAAGAAAAATACAATCAAACGGGCCTTTAAATGTTAGCATTAGTAAAATACTTATTTTTTGCTTTACGAAATAGGTCATTCTCTCATAATATATCACCTTTAATTCAAAAAATAAGTACTTATTTTCCTTAGCAAAACGAGGACGGTACTAAAACTTGGATATAATTCAAGTGGTAAAAGAGGGCTAATAAGTATTCTTTCTTCTCTCATTTTTTCCAAGTAAGAGGACTAAATAAGAAACCGAGTAACATATACTTTTGTGGTGTTCTTGCACTGCCTAAAACAAAAAAAGAGTTGTCTTTCTAAAGACATAGATCGAATCTTGAAATACATGATGGGGTTAATATTCCAACCAAACGGTTAATAAAACTTAGTCGAGTAAGCTGGTTCGAACACCAACTGAGGCTAGCTCAGTTGATCAGAACTCTTACATCACACTAGGAGGTCAAGAGTTCGAGTCTCCCCACCTGCGTGTGGATATAGTGTGATGGAATTGTACTCTGTAATTCATACATGAATGTAGTGATCTCTCATCGATTTAAAAAAAAAAACACCTGAGTTATATATTAGTCCGATTCCCATGCGGACCTTCCGTTCATTAGTTTTGTCTCTTCTAGGGTCTGGCAAATTTTATGTATCTCTTTTTTTGAGTGGTTATCAGTAACTGTTGTATGGCTTGAACTGTATTTAGGTGATTTTTGCAGATGTCGTATGGCTTGTTTAAATGAATTGAATAGGTATGTTTTTTCCATGGAAAAAAAATAAAGAGATAGAAAAGAAATGATAGGAGAATTTTCTTTTTACTTTTTTGATGAAACTCTCTACCAATAGTTGATGTGTGAACATGAACTTTTCATAATTCTATCGACCAATTTGAAATCCTAGCACAAAACCCATATGAATGGACAAATAAAACAAACTTTTATCATCTTCAGACACTTGGATGTATCGACGATTGAGACTTATAGCTAGTATTAAAGTACGAGATAAATTTCTGTTTGACCAAAAAAAAAAAAATGTATTAAGGTATGAAATACTGTCAAATTTCGATTTAACTTGGTAGATATGCACGCAACAATTAAATATGTTTAAGTAAAAGCGATTAAGTATGAAACTAATAAGCACGAGATAAAATCTAGGTTTGTATACAATGCTATATATATTTTCTTTCCTTATTGTTGTCTCTCTTCTAGAAAAACCCTTTCGTACTGTAAATTAAACTACAGCGAAAAATAAATTTGGATTGAGAGTATAGTAAGGTTCTTATTTTTCAAGTTCTTATTTCTTACTTTACGAGAGAGATCATTCTTTCAAAATAAAAATACTTATTTTCCTTAGCAGAATGGGGCCTAAATCTCGCGATAAAAATTCCAGAATCAAATTCATAACTTGATGCGCACTTAACAACTTACATGAATTCTCTCTCACTTTCTATCAACTTTATCCATATTAAATTCCTAACTGGTCCAAAGAATATTGAGTTCAGAGAGGAAAAAAAGGTGAAATGTACTTAGAATAAATTGCTTTTTGATGGGAAAAAGGGAGAATAAATTGCTTTACTTGCATTTGCAGATTGTGAAAACAATGGGCTGGTTGGTTCCTCTTTGTGGGCGTCCGGTTTTTGAGTTGGTGTCAACTGTCGACCAAACCACTATGCTAATTCCGGAAGCGGGGACTGTGCTGCACAGCTTGGTGCTGTGCAGCGTGCTGTGCAGCCTCCGGTGCCGCCTTGCCGGCATCGGTCCGACGATCGGAGACGTCCACTGCGTAGAGCTCGTCGAGTACTACAAGTGTACCAAAAATCAACCCGATCAAATACCGTTAAGTGCCTTATCGGAATACATATACCTTGGAAAAAAAATAATCTTAATGGATACGAAACACTGGATCAAAACCACTGAATCCATTCTTTTAGAATTATATGTGTTCCGATGAGTCACTTAACGATATTTGATCGGGTTGATTTTTGGTACACTTGTAGTACTCGACGAGCTCTACGCAGTGGACGTCTCCGATCGTCGGACCGATGCCGGCAAGGCGGCACCGGAGGCTGCACAGCACGCTGCACAGCACCAAGCTGTGCAGCACAGTCCCCGCTTCCGCTAATTCCTCTACCAAAAGTGGACCGGACCAGATTATCTGGATTTATCGATTTTTATAATACCGACAACGGTTCATTCAAATTTCTGCCCTATAAATTTTCAGTACAAGGATATTGACCTACTATGATGGTGACGGATGACGGAAAATTATGGTTTGATTTCGGAGTTTCGTTTTTTAGTAACTAAGATAAGAGATTTTAATTGATTCTTGATTATATATAAAAAAAAAAAAGGTGGTAGAGCCAATTACTCCAAACAACTATATATTGGGCCAAACCCGAAGGTGCTATTGGATAATAGGATAGCAATCATATCTCGAGATCAATTCCTCAAATTATCAAAATCGTTCTATATTAAATTCGAAATAACTAGAATTAATTTTTCACAATATCCCATGGCTATCTCTCATACTTGGCTCTCTTGACTTGGATCCCTTGATCTGGTCCTGCTAAAGCTAAAAACATTAAACATTAAACATTAAAAAAAAAAAACCTGCTGAAATTCCTTGGGAAACGCTGCTCTAACCAAAAAACAGAGAAAGAAAAACTTTGTGCTGAAATTCCTTTAAATTAAAGATTTATAATTAATTAGATCGAAGTGTCTTATCATGGCCACCAATGAGGAATAATAAATTGGAAAGCTCCAAATTATTCCCATCCTATTGAAAAGTTTTTGGGTGCAAATTGGATACCATCACGTGATATTTAGCGCGCAGCCAGGCCGTTCAAACGTATATTGAACGGTTCAGGTCTGAACACTCTTGCTCCTACTCAACCGATTGCTCTCTATCATCTTTTTCTTTCTCTAAAATTCTAACCGTCCAAAACACGTTTGAATGCTTCGGATGCGCACTCGAGTACCACATTAACTATACCACCTACAAAAGGTGAAAACTCCCCTCCCACTAGTTCCTTCAAGAACACTCCTCCATCTCCATCCTTCTCCCTACAAAAAGAATCCAAACCCCTCCAAACTCCCAAGCACGAAAAAAAAAAAAAAAAAACCATAAGAGGTTTGGCGGCACAACTCAAATACTTCATTCCTAGAGAGAGAGAGAGAGGAGAGAGAGAGATGGGGAAGGCACGTACAGTGGGGATTGGCATGGACTATTCACCAACCAGCAAATCAGCCCTCCGATGGACTATCGAGAACCTGATCGAACCAGGTGATCTCGTCGTGGTCGTCCACGTATTGTCTTCCAAATCTGATCCTACCAATAAGAAGCTGTTCGAGGACACCGGATCACGTAAGTAAATCTACCATTTCTATCTGAAGACTGTAAACGAATCGAACTCGTTTTGTTCATAACGAAACTTTTAGCTTATTTTATAAATAAGTCGAGCTTAAACTAGCAGCAGCTCAGCTCGGATAGATATAACTCATATCGTATGCATTGATTCCGCGATTTTTGTAATAAACTGTACTCCATTATGAGTGAATAATTAAAATTGTAAAGTATCTTATTTATTTTTGTTTAGCTTTGGTACCTCTGGAGGAATTTAAAGATATTAATGTGTGCAAGAAATATGGGCTCATCCCTGATCCAGAGGTTCTTGATTTGCTTGACACCGCCTCAAGGACTAAAGCGGTAAG